>BPTQ01000005.1:132050591-132183006 GCA_019973895.1 Chrysanthemum seticuspe | reverse complement strand
ACTCGGCCCTCAAATATCTCTTTGCAAAACAAGATGCAAAGCCGAGATTGCTCCGTTGGGTTCTCCTCCTACAAGAATTTGATATCATTATTCGTGATAAAAAAGGAGCTGAGAACCTGGCTGCTGATCATCTCTCCCGATTAGAGAACCCTCATCAAAATGTGTTCGAGAAAAAGGAAATTAATGAAACGTTTCCTCTCGAAACACTCAATATGGTTTCTTTTCGTGGAGACTCGTCTACCCCATGGTTTGCTGACTTTGCAAATTACCATGCGGGTAACTTTGTTGTGAAAGGGATGTCGTCCCAACAGAAAAATAAATTCTTCAAAGATGTGAAACATTATTTCTGGGACGACCCCTACTTGTTTAAGATTTGTGCGGATCAAGTCATCCGGCGATGTGTACATGGTCAGGAAGCCGTTGACATTCTCAAGGCTTGCCATTCTGGACCTACTGGGGGACATCATAGCCCCAACTACACCGCCAAAAAGGTGTTTGATTCGGGATTCTATTGGCCCACTATCTACAAGGATGCCCATGAATTCGTCAAAACCTGTGACGCTTGTCAGCGTCACGGGAATATCTCACAAAGGAATGAAATGCCACAAAACGCCATTCAAGTGTGTGAGATTTTTGACATCTGGGGCATTGACTTTATGGGGCCATTTCCTTCTTCTCACGGAAATAAGTACATACTCGTGGCCGTTGACTACTTGTCAAAATGGGTTGAAGCTAAGGCTTTACCCACCAACGATGCCCGAGTTGTGGTGAAATTCTTGAAATCCTTATTTGCTAGGTTTGGAACTCAACGAGCCATAATCAGTGATCGTGGTACGCATTTCTGTAATGACCAATTTGCAAGAGTCATGCAAAAGTATGGTGTAACTCACCGTACCTCTACTGCGTATCACCCACAAACAAGTGGGCAAGTGGAAGTTTCTAACCGGGGGATTAAAAGAATCCTGGAGAGGACGGTTGGTGAAAACCGTGCCTCTTGGTCGGATAAGCTAGATGACGCACTCTGGGCCTTCCGTACAGCTTACAAAACACCCATCGGGTGCACTCCATACAAGCTGGTGTACGGGAAGGCATGTCATCTTCCAGTTGAGCTCGAGCACAAGGCATACTGGGCCTTGAAGCATGCTAACTTTGATATTCAGACAGCGGGTGATCATCGGAAAGTTCAAATGAACGAACTAAATGAACTCCGTGATCATGCTTACAAGAACTCTTTGATTTATAAACAAAAGACAAAGAAGATTCATGACTCAAAAATCAAGAACCGCGTTTTCAACGTTGGTGATCGAGTCCTTCTTTTCAATTCAAGATTGAAGATTTTCTCGGGAAAGCTCAAGTCCCGCTGGTCTGGTCCATTTACTATCGCTAAGGTTTATCCTTATGGCACCATTGAGTTATCTCAACCCGATGGTCCTAATTTCAAAGTGAATGGTCATCGAGTGAAGCATTATTTTGGAGAGGACATTCCATCCATGGTTGTCCCGGACTTACAAACTTTCCCCATGAACCAATGAATGCGGGGATCGAGTCAAGCTAGCGACTCGGGAATCAAAAACAATAGCATGCCATATGGGTTTTCACCCATATTTTTGTCTTCTCACCTCTTTCTACCACCCTAGTGTGGGGGGGTTGCCCACATGTTTCAAAAAAAAAAAAAAAAAAAAAAAAAAAAAAAAATCTTCTTTCTAAATAATGGCCGTAGTATTTCCCTTTCACGTTCTTTGTTTCGGCATAACCGCCGGTACTTTGAATATTGAGGGCAATATTCATCTCTAGTGTGGGGGGGATTCTCACGAATTTTATCACGTAAATATACCGCCTAATCCCCCCGTTTTTGGCCAAAATTTTTTTTTTGGAGTAAGTGTTCTACACTTTCTCATCTGGTTATCAGTCCGCCATGTCTGCAAGACAAAAGGATTGGCTAATCCAGGAGCAAACGGCTCTTGGTAAAGATTTCTCAAATCCGTTTATATGGCTTGCAATTTGCCCAAAATTGTATGGTTCTCAGCTCACCATATCCTAAAAAGTGAAGAGTTGGCTAGCCCGCAAGATTATGGCTTGTGGTAAAGGCAGTGGAAAAACCATAATTGGTAATCAGCTCACCAAAGATAATGTTGATAATTTATCTAAGAGTTGGCTAGTCCAGAAGGGTACGGCTTCTGGTAAAGACAAAATCAAATCCGTTGAAAGCTGGTGGTTTGCTCAAAATCACATGGTTATCGGTGTACCATGGTTCTTACTTGAACTGAAACATTTGGCTACTCCAGAAGTAATGGCTTTTGGTAAAGAGTTTAAAATCCATTATGTTTTCTCAAATCATTGCTAGGGACTAGCAATATCTCAGTGTGGGGGATTGATGAGTGTGTAAATACTCATCATTTTTATACAAAATAAACTGCAAAATCATCTGAAAATACTCAGAAACACATCTAAATGATCAAAATATCACAAATCAGTGTTTTATGTGTTTCAAATGCAAAATTATCAAAATCAGATGAAAAACATATCAATTTTGCAAAAATTGCAGTTTCAGCCCCCCAAGTTTCAAGAATTGTCAAAAATAGTCCCTGAGCCAAAATTTCAAAAGAAAAGTCACCAAAGGTCCTTTTTAAATCAAAAGTTGTCAAATTTAGTCCTTTGGTGAAAAATATCAAAAAGTTTGAGAAATTACAAAAATGGTCCTCCAAGTTTGAAAATTGGCAGAAATGGCCCCTGGAGAATTGCAAAATGACAATTTTAGTCATTATACTTTTTGAGATTGTCAAATTCAACCCTTGGAAACAACTTTGCAAGATTGGCAGTTTAGGTCCCTCCAATTTCAGAAATTACATGAAAGGCCCTTGATAATTAAATACTTTAAACCCATTTGGACCCTTGTCACAACCTTAGACCCCTTTCATAACTTGTGACCCCCTGTCAAAATGCAAATTGGACCCCCCCTTTATAATATCTGGTCAAACTACCCAGTCAAACCAATCTCACCCTCTTCCCCGTTTTCCCTCCTTATTGTCTGCCCACCATCCCAGCCTCCATTGCAACCACCTAGCCTTACCATATCACCTTCCTGTCCCCCCCCCCACCTCACCAAACTCCAAAGGCAATAAATGCCTCTCCCCCATTTCACTCAATCTCTCCCATTTGGCAGTTAACCATTTTGGCGCCAACAACATTTTGAACGGTGGAGATCATTTTTGAGCAATCCTATGGCTAAGAATTGTTGGGAAAGATTCAGAGGAGAGAGGAATAGCTTTTGGATTATAAAAAGGAGCAAAAGGAAGCAAGTTGGAGAGTCTAGTAGTTTTTTCATTTTTAACTTAGTGTCGTTTTTATGTTAAAGGCTTTAGATAAAAGTAAAACTTGTTGTATTCTGTTTCTCTGTAACAAATTAAGTGTTTTGTACTCAGTATAAACTAATTCCAGTGATAAATTCAAGTTATGATCAGAGTTCATGTTTTATAGCCACTGTTGAACATTTCCATTTCATATTCATACTCAAAAGCTTCTTAATACTTGTTTCTTAGTTTCATTGAGCTTAAATAAGCTTAAAATAGCTTTTTACAAGCTACAATTCAAGTTTACAATCATTATGATCCTTGGTCAACAAAAGTCAAACAAGGGGTAAATATGTGCAGACTTGGTCATTGGGTGAAGCAGACATGGAATGGGGTTGTTACTGAGCTAGTGGGTTGATTTTGGATAGGTTAGTGGTTCATGGTTCTTGGATTCAAGCCATAGTGGCTATTGGACATTTTGTAAGTTGTAATTTAGTTTAAAAGCTTAATCTGTTTTTACTATCTAAACCTGTGCCAATCTTGTTCAAATAGCTGTAATTAGGGTAGTAATACTTGGTTTGATCTTAATTTTGATCTTAATTACAAATTGGTAAAGAGTTTAGGTCTGTTGGTGCTCATAACAGTTAGGATAAGGGGTGTTTGGTTTATCACTTAACCTGTTCTAGAGATGTGTTTGTGGGCTAACTTCTGGTTGTTCATGCTTGTTTGACAAATTTAAGTACATATCTGTCTTACTTTTGTGTTCAATATCTGCAAAAGTCAAAAATCCACCTTATACAATCTCAACAGTTAACTGTTGAGATTTTTGGAAATCAAAATCTAGAATTCTGTTTAAAAGTCATAAATAAAGGTTGTTATAGCTTCATTACATCATTTAACTTCAACATCAATCATTAAATTGGATCTAAACCTCAAGAAAGTCAACTGTGTTTCTGTTTTCAAAAAGTCAAAAATGTCAAAAAGTTGGATTTAAGCAAATAGTGCAGCAGTTGCACAGGACTCATTAAAGGGTTTTAGGTTCTGATTTTTGGGATACAAGTAGTCCTCTAGGTGGTTTCCAAGACCTAATATCTGTTTTTTCTTTAAGCTCTCTGGATAAGCTTGGGTATAAGCTCAAAACTACCCTCTGTTGCCCTGCACCAAACTCAGTATAAGCTGAGTATTTTCTCAGCTTTTGTGCAGCTTGCACAGGATTCATTATAGCTTGTTAGAAGCTGGTCTTTTGGTCATAGATAGCCACTTAGGTCTAGTTGAGATATCAATAATTGGTTTTTGCTTTTTAGCTTATTTGGGTGCTTTTTCTTGAACTGCAAGTAGGTACCATAATCTGTTTTAGCTTATAACATCAAAACATCAAAACTGAGAAATTGTGCTAATCAGTGGTTATAGCTTGTTGATTTCTGGTTCATTTGGTCACTTTTAGTATTCCATAGCTTCTGTGATCAGTGTGGTAGCTTATTTGCTCAATAGCTTATCAAGTGCTTATTTTGATAAGCACTTGATTGATCAGTTTCATAATCTTGTACACAAGCACCTGTTTTTCTAATTTTCATAGCTTCTTAATATTATTTTAGAATTTCCCTGAAATTTTCAGATTTTTATAAGCTGTTTTGCTATTTTTCCTATTTTTAATTAGTTTTTAATACTTTTTAAATAGCATTTAATACAAAAAATTAGAAAAAGGTTCAAAAAAAATAAGTTTTCATTTTTCTCAGGCTTAGATAAATATAAAAAGTAAAAAAAGTAATTTTCCATATTTTTCATAGTTCATTTGGTAATTTTTAGTGATTTAATTAGTTTTTAATAGTTTAAAAATCCTAGAAAATAGAAAAATAGTCACAAAAATACAAAAATAGTTTTGAAAAGTCTATTTTGATATTTTAGACTTTTCCAAGTCTTAATTTTATTTTTCTAGCCTTATTTCACATTTTCTTGTATTTTAGGTAATTAATTATTAGTTAAAAATAGTTTTTAATTAGATAATTAGTCTTAAAAATAATTTTCTTTTTCTAAATATTTTCTTATATCATTAGGTTTGTAAAAACATCATTTTCATATTTTTAGGGCTAATATTGATTAAGTTTCACTTTTTATTTTGTACGTTACGTAGTTTTTAATTTAAACGTACGTTTTAGGTTTTAAACGTTCATCACTTTAAATATAGTGATAGCGTTTATTTAATAGGTTTTATCTTTTTAATTTTCTTTAATTTGCATTTAAGGCGTTTTTAATTTGTTGGCTTTTCCTTAGTTATAATAATCACAATTCCCTTTATCGTTCAAATTTCTCGATCACTAGACGTTGATTGATCCATTGCATAGCTCGCTGGGACATAACGACCCGGGGAGACCCTATACTCCTCAGATCTTAATTGCATTAGTGTTTGAGCAGTTTTTAGTCTTTTAGACTTGACTGTTTAGCACCGATCACACGCTACAAGGGTAACCATTAAATTCTTGTTTCAATCTTACGTTTGTTTTCCTCTGAATGTTGTCGAGAGGTCACAATTTGATTGCATGAACCTTGCATGAGATCATACACGTAAAATGATAACAATGACTCATAAAATCATGAATGTAATTTACGTAATATATCAAATGAAGGAGTTGGTATTTGACCTAGGTATGACTCTGTCTTGAACACTATTCGACCCTTAATTGCTTGTCACTTTTCGAAACCATTTCGACCTCACTTTGTACAACCTATATGTAATCTGTTTGGTCTCCTTGGGAATGCAGGCACACGTTTTAACCTTCTCTAAATAATAACATTCATCACCTATTTTGTGTCGGGTGAAATGGAGCAAATAGAAACGTCTACGTCTTGGCTACTTTGTGTCGATTATAATTCATCAAATGGGTCTCAAATGATTTTGTGTGTGTGTCGCATGGATTAATTTGGAATTAAGGATGTCTCGACCTGGGTCGTATAGGTGTTAAATGGATATGGGGCGTATGTGCATGGGGAATTATAATCTTATGCATGTTGTGAGTGTAGTACGAGATGTGTTGGTAAGCATGTGTAAGTAGTATGTTGTGATCGTGTGTGGACACCTAAGAAGCAATTAAAACTATACATGCATGATATTGAGAAGTCTAATATAATTGGTTCATTTAAAAAGGTTAAATTACACAATTAATTTTGACGACTTACATAATAAACCCTAAACTTTGATATTGGTTATATTAAACCTTTAAGTTTATTAAATTGTCAATTGTAACCTTAAAGCATCAAAGATTACTAATTTGGGAAAGTTACTAAAAGTGGAAACCTGCTAAAAATGGAAAGCCGTCTAAAATGAATAATCTGATCTTATTAAAGCGTTATCTAATTCATAGGTTCCGGACGGCGGGATTGATTCATCGTGTGACCTTACTTTCCTATTTTGCTTGCTTCGATTGAGGTACATATATTCTATCCCTTTTCAGTAGGGATTTCTCATAACTTTTCGATCCTTGACTTTACTTCACTTATGATATTCCTTTGCTATAATTTCCTTATGCTATGATCCTTTTGATATGATTCCGACATAATCCTTTGATATGATTCTGTTCGCTATGATATTCGTTTGTTATGAATATGAACTTCTGATTATGAACCTTATGATTATGAACCTTATGATTATGAACCACCTGATTATGAACCTCTGATTATGAACTTATGTTATGGAAATCTGATATGAACCTTTGACTTCTGAACCCCTTATGATATGATTATGCTTTGACCCTTCAGTTTGATACCCGAGCCAAATATGTGTTCCTAGTCATGAAGGTAACATGACCGTGTCATTGATGCACCAATGGCATGACTCCAGTGTGTACGAGTGATGATACACACCGTCCCCATTATGATATGATATGATTATGAGCTCACTATATGTATATGATTTGGCCACTATGATATGTTCCGGGGGGCGTATGGATGCATCCTAGATATGATATGTTCGAGGGATTTGATCTGATACGTTTGTTTATGATATGATTTATATGGTGAATGATGTCGTGTGCAATACGCGTCTTCACAATTCCGGGAGCTAGCTACTCCATTTGTTACTGAGGTCTCCCCTCCTATTATGTATGGTATTCCGAGGTCACCCCTCCGAATACAATGGCTACTTATGATATGATATGATATGATATGTTTCCGGGCTCGGGTAGATTTCTGATAACCCTTACACTTTTGATAAACCTATATTGTACCTTCCGTATTCCCCAACGCACCATAATCTGTATTACTTGTTCATTACTCAATACCCTTATATGATTCACTTTTACCAAGATATAGATACTCCATTACATTGATCTGTCACACTTTCATTCCGTTACTTCAGACTATGGTTCCATTCACGTACCGGGTTATTATATGTTATTGGATTGATTATGATATTCATGTTTATACGACTACTGATTACTCTGTATGATATGTATGTATGCGATATAAGATTTACCTGTTGTCATCTGATGATATGCTATCTTACTGTTATGTGATCCTTTGATTTGTCTGGTAACTGTGCTTGTGTGAAATCGATTGTTGATCTGTTTATCTTTTGTACCTCATTCGATTAATCTCGTGGACTATGACTATCCGTTGTATCTTTATCTGCCTGTTGTTGACCTGCCATGTTTGCATTTCTGTTTATGCTACGGTTTGATTGGGTGAATGGTTCAACTTATGTGGTCTGGTTTGTTAACTTGCTAAATTGCTCTGCTATGTCCTTAACTAATTCAATTATAGTGTTCATGTTGAGTTCATATTTGATACGTGTGGTTACCATGTCTTGACTACTTATAGTATTTTCTCTATTGTGATACTTGTGATGTTATTAATCTGTGGGTTATTTGTCTTGTGGGATTGCCATGTTCACTTCCTAATTAATTGCTTCCGCTTGCTTTTAGTTTCTCTGTTGGCTTATTTATATTCTGATTTCCTGATCAGACTGCGTGCTATTCTTATGTTGAGTGAATGCGACGTTTGGTATGCTTGATTTGATTTCGGTGCTTGTATGTCTGTTTGCTTATATGTGATTATATATATGTCATGGATGCGTTGCTTACTGTGTTCTCCTTGGTTGTTGTTCTTGCTGGATATCTGTATAATTGTGTTCTGCAGGATCCTCACTGACTCGTTGTTTCCTTTCCGTTGCAACCTTACTATTGATCCTTTGTTTCATTTCGTATTTCTGCTTTTGTCTAGCTTTCGTTTTGTATATCTGTTCACTGGGCTTTTTAAGCTCAGCCGCATTTCTTTACCTGCGGCAGGTTTAGGTTTGAAGATGGGTTTCGATAGGCTGAGAGTTAGAGTATCTTAGTGGACCGACCCTAGTACCATAGCACTTATGGACTTACTTTGAAGAGTTTTGTTTTGAGATTTCATTCATTTTGGATATTGTATTTTCCTCGTCAGACAATTGTTTATATGATTTGAAACTTCATTTTTAAGGTTCCGTTTGTAAATATTTTATTTGTATGTTCTGATATGACACCAGAATGTGACACTTCTACCCTTGTCGGGTTGGGGTGTTACAATTATGGTATCAGAGCGCCAGGTTTCGTCTTGTTGACTTTAGGATTGACCTGTGAGGACTTGGGTAGACACTAGGCTTCCGTCTGTTATGATCTATTCCGGTTCCTTTTGATTGTCATTCCGATTTGACTTCGATATTCTTTTATCTTCACTAATTTGGCCTTCTTCTCTTCGCATTTGATATTTTTTTTTTATTATTTTGTCTTCGCACATCCGTTTGTCGATATTTAGATGGAGATTTCTCGTAGAGCCGAAGATGATGGTGCCGACACTGCGTTGCTGCAACAGCTCCTGAGCTGGAGAGATTCGTGAAGCAGAAGCCGTACCCGACTGCCATGCTGCTGGAGACATCAGGATGCTGCTGGAGGGAGCTAGACGGATCAACGAAAGGCGCAAAGACGGAGACAAGATTCAACTGGTGGCTGAGAAGGATCATCTACTTAATATGATTTGGGCGCGACCTGTGTTACTCCGATTTGTTTGTCATGCGTTTGTGGCGGTTTGATATTTTGCTATGTGATTTTGATCGGCATTGCTCTTCTTTGATTTGTTCAGAACTCGGTTTGAATCGTGAAGCGTTATCTTTTAGCATTTTGTTAATATCTCAGCTTTTCTTTTGGATCGTCAGTAATGAGTCATGAGGAACCGTTTCGAGCAAGTTGGTGACCTTCTTCTTTGGTGATATGGTAAGTTTTGATGTAGTATAATTTGTATGTATGTGATCTGGCCTATTTTGGTATGTTACTTGTTATCTGTATGTTATCTGTTTTGATGTGATATTGGTTATGTGGTTTGTCATGACCCGAGGCAGAATATGATGACAATAAGGACTTGTTATGTGATGCAAGTATTATGACGCCTGATCAACGTGATAATACCGAGATCATATAATTTGAACTTATTGAAATCATACGACATCTTAGGAAATGCCTGGGGTTGGTACGTGAATGGACTAGGACTTATATCCGTTATTTTGTCACTCCTCATGTTCGTTTGGAATCTGTACCTCTTTGTGAAATTCTCACCGACATCTGTTATGTGTAAGTTTTGTACACTTTCGAACCGGAATCGTTATGATATGTGCGAACTATAAATTGCTACGTCTGCCTTAAAACTAGTACTTCTCCGTGTACCTTTGCGACTTCAATTTTCGAGGACGAAAATTTTTCTTTTAGAGGGGAAGAGTTGTAAAACCCTAAAAATCATAAACGTGTCAAAAGACCATTTTACCCCTCAAATTAAATGTTTATAAAACACGTAAAATACGTCAAGCTTATTTTAACCTAACTCGTAAATAACATAATATGCAAGATATATGATAACCGTCATACACTTATATTTCAGTAATAGACATCACACTTTATAATAATGCATGGGCCGATTTGCATAAGATCTCCAAAAACATTTTACTAAAACAATTCAAGCCCATCATTTGAAACTTGGAAAGTTGAAAAGTCTATTTTGGTCCTCCCTAATTCACGTCAACAATACACCCATTTAATCCCACTTTCCTCTCAATTATAACTTACCTTTTCACATTTCAAAATACACACATAAACCCTAGCAAACACAAAGTGACGGCTGCAATCTTTTGCCTCTCCTCCATTCGATTCAAGGCAAGCAAAAAGGTGATTCGCAAGGGCTGTTGAACGTGGTATCGCTAGGCCGAAACTACTGTGGTCGTGGGTGATTCGAAGGGAGGCTGTGATAAGGGTGGTGATTGATAAGGTTTTAAAAGGTACCTTTTTGAGGGGTCATTTAAGCCCTTATTCGATCACTTTTGTATCCGTTATTGCTTAATATCGTTCCTTTTCACTTTTTAGGTCTCTTGAAGGCAAAATGCTGGAATGATGCTTATTTGGACGAAAAGGCGCGAATATACGAAGAAAATGGCCAAAGTCAGAATCGAGACACTCAAAGCTCTATACGTCACTGCGGCAGCGGAATACAAAGTCGTCGAAACTCACAGAGCTAAGACTGAAACCGGTAAAAGAAGCATATAAGCGCGGAAAAGCAGGTTTATTCGTAGTAAGGTCGTAAAACGGAAGTTCTCTGGATTTTTCACTTTTCCTTGCTATAATTCGTTATTGCCTATGTTTTCACTAGCTTATTCCCGAATTTACTGGGGAGTTTTTCCATGGAAAATTTTGGAATAGTTAGTGGTGGGAATAGTGTCGGAGGGAAGCTTAGTGGGTGCTGGTGTCATCAAAGCCGGATCGCTATGGTGCAAGTTGTCGGGAACGCACAAATAATCAAAGACATTATTGAATTAATGAAGTAAAACACTTATCTTGATGTAAGATAGGGTTTTGAACCCTAAAATACTGTACAAGACAGCCTTGGTTCATTTTAGGTTTTTACTCCAAAAGACTACCCACTAATACTAAAAAATTCGGATTCTATATATAAGATTACAAGTGCGACGGCGTCACGTTATGATTTGTGACGCCGTCGGGTCGCCGTCATTAGGGTTTCGTCTTGGCCACGTTAGTCTTGCGACGGCGTCACCTTATGCTCGTGACGCCGTCCTCTTCAGCTTCTGGCGCCGTCTGGATCAAATCTAGGTCGTCTGAGTTGCGACGGCCTACTCTTTTAAAGCCTGACACCGTCACTTGAAAATAGGAAATTTGGCTTCTGTGCCATCGCAAAATGCTCCGACGGCGTCGCAGTTAAGCAGTGACGCCGTCACCTTGTGTTTCAGCAGCTTGAGTGTCTCGATTCTTGACTTTGGCCATTTTCTTCGTATATCCGCGCCTTTTCGTCCAAATAAGTGCCATTACAGCAATTTGCCTTCAAGAGACCTAAAAAGTGAAAATGAACGATATTAAGTAATAACGGATACAAAAGTGATCAAATAAGGGCTTAAACGACCCCTCAAAAAGGTACATTTTAAAACCTTATCAAGTTTCCTAAACATTCTAAGTTTGAGCTTGTGACTTATGATGCTCATTGTAGTTTAGGCTTGTTGACCTCTTCGAAACGTTCGAGGAGGTGATAAAACATGAAACGTTGCTCTTCACGTAGTTCATGTATCAACCTTTCAACATGTTTACAATGATAGCAATCCTTGTCATGGTTTTGAATTTCTTGAAGTGGAAGTTCAAGTGAAGTAGGTTGAGGATCTTCAAATGAAGGAGGAATTGGTGGACGCTCATTAAGTGATGGCTCTACAATGTTTGAGGGTGGAGGTAAAGAAGCATCAACTTCCATGTGGTCGGGTGGTTGACTTCGGTGTCTTCTCATAATCCAAAATGGACTATTAGGGGGAATGAGAGAGTTTGACATTGGATCAAGTGTTGATTCAATATTTTGATTTTGTTGCCCAACCTTTTCAAGTGAGTTTGTTGGTAGTGGTGAAGGGTGAGATGGCCAAGGAGGTAAGTCTTCTACATTGTGAGAATGTAGAGATGATTGTGAGGTGGCTCTAGGCACCAATGATGTTGGTTGAGTTGTGGAGAGTATGTTTGGTTTGGTAGAGTTTGGTGATGAAATCCTAGTGGGAACAATTTTCTTGGGGATTAGTTTGATTGGTTTCCTTGGTGTAGGAGAAATCCTAGCATTAGTGGACTTAACCGGAGATGATTCGGTTGAGGAAACTTCATGTATGATCCTAGCAAGTCTTTTGGGTGGTTCTTGAGTGGATGAGTTAGCACTAGGAGCCTTTCTCATGATGAAATGACTAAGGAATATGGTTGTAATTGCTGATAATTGTGTGTGTGTTTGATGACTAAAGTGTTCTTAGCAATATGGCTTATAAAGGGAAGAGCTTGGCAAGTGCATTTAAGACTTAAGCTACTAAGATTCTTGGAAATGTGATGATTAACATGCACAAGGTTGAAGTTCAGAGTTTCACTGATCTAGGAACTCATTTAAGATGAGATGGAGTGTTTAAGTTAGGAAGATGAGTTGAAATGATTGTTTTAGCAATGTTTGACATAAACTGTCACCCGGATCCCACGGTTCCCTCCTTGGAGGGATCCGGATAGGCTAATCCTAGGGATCCGGCTCTCAGCAGCTATGACAGGTTTGAAATGAGGTTTCTAGGAGCTAAAGCCTATCTCATTTTGAGTGTTTCAGTTCTCCTAAGTGTTTAAGATGAGAAGGTACTTGAATGATCAAGGGTAATAAGTGTTATAGCAAACGATTGCCTTTTATGAAAGGGAGATGGGCTTTAATTGACTACCAATAGATGTTCAAGGATAACACTAAGGGATTTGATGGTGTCAAGTCATAATAAATGATCCTAGTGATCAGATTTTGGCTTGAGATGGAATTAGAAAAATCTTAAAAATCAAAAGAATTGAAAAGCTTAATTCTTGACCCATTTTGAGATAGAGATGACTAGAAACAATTTCCTAAAATTGTTTAATATGTCCACCTAAGTGTTTTGAAATATGATAAATAATTTGTGAGTATTGAAGCAGAAATATGGTGAGTTTTGATGTGTTGATAAATCAAAAGGCAATGTTGGATCGATGTACTCTAACCAAACTAACTTAAATAGCTTGTTAAGGTTTAATAACCTCGGATAAATCCTAAGTTATTAACAATGAAAACACTGAGCAAACTCTATTAAGTATGCGGAATTTACTTAACAAAGCTAAGAAGAATAACTTTAACTTTGAACAATTTTATTAATAACTCTAACTCTGCTTATTCTGCAGACTCTTTTAACAACTCTAATAATATTGAACTTCTCTAAAACTCTAATACTGTCAAGTACGTCTAATACCAATCTAGGGATCCTTTTATAGGCTCAAGGATAACCCTAAACGATTTACAATTCTTATCCTTGTACGTCAAGTAAACAATACTTAGAAAGTTCTAGATAAACATTACTTTCTATCTTTAATCTAATACAACCGACTTTAACTTTACAGTACTTCGATGAATAAGCAGTACTTTGACTTTAACTTGGCAGTACTTTGACTTCTTGCAGTACTTTGTCTTTCTGGAGTACTTTGTTAATCTTCAGTACTTTAATCTTCTGTATCCCAACAATCCTCCCCTAACTTGAATTCTACTTGTTTGATTTCAAGTTCCTTTGTAGATTTAGCTTTAACATCTTTATCTTCAAAGAGGAATTGTGACTTTATCTTCAGATTTTATCTTTGTAGTTTTTTTGCTTATATCATCATCAAAGTAGTCTTTATTTGTATAATTCTTTTCAGCATCAATCAACAATCTTATTTCTTTTCAGCAACATTCAGCAAGCTCCATCTTTTCAGCAACATAAGACAATGTGTACATTTAATTCAGTTAAGTTTCAGTCTATTCTCATCACTTCCAGGTGTGTAAACTCCTGTGAGAGGTGAATCATTGAAAATTTAATGGATTTGAGTTCTCTTTACCAAAGCCATTAACTCTAGAGTAGCCAAATGTTTTGATGTGTAAGATCATGGTACACTGATAACCATATAACTTTTAGCAAATCATCAGCTATCAACAGATTTGAGCTGTCTTTACCAAAAGCTGTACCCTTTTGGACTAGTTAGTTCTTTCATCATGGTGAACTAATTACCATATAATGGTTTTTCCACAGCCTTTACCACAAGCCATTTTCTTGTGGGCTAGCCAACTCTTCACATTACTGATATGGTGAGTTGATGACCATACAACTTATTAGCAAGTTGTTAACTAAAAACGGATTTGAAATATCTTTACCAGAGCCGTTTGCTCATGGATTAGCCAATCCTTTTGTAACCATGGTGGATTTATAACCTATTGATATTACCATCTCAAAAACCATTTATTTCTTTTAACCTTTGTTTCAAAACATTTATTACTTAACAAAAGTTTTTCAAAATCAGTAACTGGTTTAAAAACTGCAAGCCGTACTTTGATGAAAGTACTGTTTGATCAGCATTACTTTGAATAAAGTACTGATATATCAAAAATTTTAATCAATTAAGATTCATACCAGTTATTCATCATCATCAGCAATTGTAGTCCATTTGATAAACAGCTTGATGACCAGACGTGCTATTTCATTATCTTCTTCTACTTCCATTCCATGCTCCAGCATCCTCCTCATAAGTTCTGGTGTAAGAGGATATCTTTTATCAGCTAACATGTGAATCATAATTCCATCTTCTGGCTCTAGAACATGTACTCCAGATTCTTCAAAGAATCTCCAGCTAACAATCTCCCAATTCTCTTGATTCTTCCAAATTTCAGCAGTGCTTTGTTCTTCAGTTTCCCATACAGTTGTGAGATCTCCAAGCAATACTAAACCAACTCCTTCTGATGGATTTTGTTCAAAGTAATCTCGCACCACATGATATAAATAAAATAAATCCACTCTATTTATGATGTGCAATAAATCCCATAGCCTGTTGAACACTCTGAAGCTTTCATCATCTCTATGAAACATCAGATAACTTCCATCTTTTGATTCTACAACTTCAAAAGCAATTATTTGAGATTTGTTCATTTTCATCTCAGCATCATCTGTAGAATACTCAAAATCCACTATTCTTAACTAATTCCTTAGTTCATCATTAGTATCAGATCGTAACTCAACTTTCTCTTTCTTTGATGACTGTATTTCTTCAACTTCAGTTTTTCTTTTTCTTTTTAAGCTCCTTTTTCTATCTTTTTCTTTCCAAGCAGCATCATCTTTATAATCTTTGATGCTTTCAACACTTTTCTTATAAGCTTCCCTAACAGCATCATATAATTCTTTCATCTTAAAATAATTAAACCTATGCAATCCTTTATACCCTTGACTTTTTAAGTAAGCCATCATTGCATTTCTGTCTTTAGCTCGATTTGGTCTTCTTGGCATAAAAGAAACAGGAATAGGTGACTCTAATTGTTCATCAGCTTCAGCATTCAATTCCTCTTGCAATTTCTTAGCTGCTTCTCTATTCTGAGCTTCTTCAATTTCATTAGCTTCTCTATCTTTAGCATTTAATTCCTCTTGAAACTTTCTAGCTGCTTCCTCATTCATAGCAACTTGAGCAGCTCTTATATGTGCTAAAGTATGTTTCTTTTTCTTATTTGTCTCTACCAACTTGCCCTTACCTTTATCTTTTGGATCAATAATAGCTTGAGAAACTCTTGGTTGTTCCTCTTCTTGCACTCCTGGAATGCTAACACCTCTTGGTCTTGATAAATCATGCAAGATCTCAGCAATGGTTTCGTCATCACTTGTTGTATGTATAGGTTTGAGTGTATCAGCTTCCTTTTCTGGTATGACAGTTGAAGGACCAGCTTCTTCTTCAAAATCTAGCAACCTTGGAGTAATCAATTCTTGTCTGTAAGTTCCAGGAAAAACAGTACTTTGATCAGCAGTACCTTGATCATCAGTACTTTGAACTTGAACATCAATAACTTGCTCCTCAGTACTTTGAATAACCTGTTCTTCAGTTTCTTGTGGCTGAATATTTGTATCTTGAACTTCAGTCCTTTCATGTTCTTCAATACCTTCAGGTTCATTCTCCTTAACAACATCTTCTTTCAAATTCTTTTCTTCTAAATTCCTCCCCAATTGGAATGAAGATTGTTTTTGAACCTTTTGGTGTTAGGTCTTCTTAAACTGCTTTTGCTCCTTCTTTTTAGATTTGACCCAGAGACGATGATGTTGAACCAATGGCCAGACAAAGTTCTTGAGTCTTCTAAACTTGAGCTTTAACTTCTTAATCTGTTTAGCTTGAGCTTCAGTTGTTTTCTTCAACTTGACTAACTCCCTTGTCAGAACATAATTATCCAATGTCAAACCTTCAGGGGGTAGAGTATGTGAATCATCTCCTTGAATTGGTGAATGTTCCTCTGGTTGAGAATCAGGAACAGATTTTTGAGGAGATGGAGAAGGTGAAACTGGTACATCATCTTGAACTTCAGTACTTTGCGAAACAGTACCTTGTGATGCAGTACCTTCTTGAGATGCAGCACTCTGAGAAGCAGTACCTTCAGAAGCAGTACCTTGAGATGTAGCAGTACCTTCTCTATCTTCATCTTCTGCAGCATCAGCTCTGACAGCTTGAACAACTTCCATCATAGAAGTAGTTAAGGGAGTGTCCCTTCTAGTGAATAAATCACTCTTCCTAGCCATGAAAGTGAAAATCTTGGCTGGTTGTACCACAACAGGTAAAAGACTTGTAGGTTTAGGTACATCTCAAAGTTGTTTATTGAGGAATACTTGAACAAACCTTGGATACATCAACCATTTTGAACCATGAGTGATGTGTGAAAGCATTCCATCTAGAATTAGCCTTGAAAAATTGAAAACACGATCAGTAGCCAATCCTACTATAGCAGATGCTATGTTAGATCCAAATTGCTCCCATGATGTACTTTTAGCACTAATACAATGAAGCAACACATGCACTAAAAACTTCTAGTGAGGACAAAATAAGGGTTTCCTGAATGTTTGTTCAGTTAAGGACCCTTCATAACCAATGTGCCCAAAAGTATCCCAAATCAGTTGCTTATCAAAACGAACAGCCCCATCAGCATCATTAAACAATAAATCTTCACGAATAGAGGCTTCAGTAATCTTGACATTTTTCCCAGCAACCATAGCATGAATATATTCTTCATCATTCTCCATATGAACCCTAGCAGTTTCCCAAAATTGTTGAATCCAGGGCTCAATAATATCTGGCTCTACTAACAGCGCATAACATATTGGCGATCCAGTAAGAAAATCGATAATATCATGAAAGATTACATTCGCTTCAGTCTTGTCTAAATTCGCCACCATGTTGTGTTTGGAAACAGTATTACGATTCGCCATTTATGAGATATGTTCACAGAAAGAGATAGAACGAATAATATAGGTGAAAGTGAGAGAACTATGGAAAAGATTAGGAGATATCAATATGAGAGGGAAATTCGGAGAGTAGTTATTTATAGGTGAGATTTAAAAAAAAAAATCACAGCCATTAATAACAAAGTTACCGTTGGTAGGAATTACCCCTCAATATTACCGTTAGAACAGTACTTTAATAAGACAAACAGCACTTTCCACGTGTGCAGTACTTTCATAAAAGCAAAAAGCAGTACTTTTCCATTCTCTTCTTTACAACAGCAAATAAACATGAATATCCTCCCTTCAAGCAATGTATAGGACTATTCTTACACTAAATAGTCCTCCCCTTAAATGTAGCTCAGTAATTGATCATGCCAATACTCACCACCAAGTGAGTAAATCTAGAAACATCAAATCCTTTGGTGAGTAAATCAGCTACATTATCATCTGTATGCACCTTAACAACATTAATGAGCCTATCCTCATAACAATCTCTGATGAAGTGGTGCCTAATCTGAATATGCTTGGTCTTGGAATGATAAACTAGATTCTTCACAATACAAATAGTACTCTCATTGCCAATATTGATAAGAGTATTCTTGAAATTGAAACCATAATCCAAGAGTTGATTCTGCATCCACAACACTTGGCCACAACAGCTTGCAGCAGCCACATATTCTGCTTCAGTTGATGATGTTGCTGCAATTGTTTGCTTTTTACACTGCCATGAAACTAGTCTTCTTCCAAGATATTGGCATCCACCTGTGGTTGATCTTCTGTCATAGTTATCACCTGCATAATCACTATCTGAAAAAGCTTCCAAGTGAAAAGGTGAATCCTTCGGATACCACAACCCCAACTTAGGTTGTTGTTTCAAATAACTAAAAATTCTCTTCACTGCATTCATATGAGAGATCTTTGGGGAGACTTGATATCTTGTACATAAACAAACAGCAAACATGATATCAGGCCTTGATGCAGTAAGATACATAAGACATCCAATCATGGATCTATATAACTTGACTTCAACTGGTTGTCCATCTTCATCCTTGCCCAATGAGTTGATAGATTTAATAGGTGTAGTAACAGGCATCATGTCATCAAAATTGAACTTCTTCAGTATGTCAGATACATACTTGTCTTGACTTATGAAAATTCCTTCCTTTGACTGCTTAACTTAAAGTCCCAAAAAGAAAGTTAACTCACCCATTGAACTCTTTTGAAATTCATTCTGCATCAGCTTCTCAAACTCCTTGACCATAGATTGTTTGGTAGCTCCAAAGATGATATCATCGACATACACTTGAACTAGCATGATATCCTTCTTATCTCTCTTGATAAACAAGGTCTTATCAATAGCTCCTCTCCTATAACCATGTTGCAATAAAAAAGTAGAGAGCCTTTCATACCAGGCTCTAGGTGCTTGATGTAAGCCATACAGAGCTTTGACAACTTTGTAGACTTTGTTTGGATGTTTAGGATCTTCAAAACCAGGAGGTTGTTTGACGTATACTTCCTCTGTAATCTTGCCATATAAAAAGGCACTCTTAACATCCATTTGATAAACCTGAAATCCCATATAAGAAGCAAAAGCAAGGAAAATTCGAATTGCTTCTATCCTTGCTACAGGAGAAAACACTTCATCATAATCAACTCCTTCTTCTTGTCTGTAACCTTGTGCAACTAACCTTGCTTTGTTTTTGATGACATTCCCTCTTTCATCTCTCTTGACTCTGAACACCCATCTTGTACCAATGACCTTCTTACCATCAGGAAGATCACATAATACCCAAACTTCTTGAAGTCTGAATTGTAGTAGTTCTTCTTGCATAGCTTCAACCCAACTTTCTTTAGTCAATGCTTGAGCAATATTCTTGGGTTCCTCTTGAGAGATAAAGCAAGTAAACAGACATGTTTGATGGTCCTTATGATTCAGTCTGTTTTGTTTATAGACAAAGCTAAGTAAAGCATTATGAGGTTTAGTAAAAGTCTTAGCTTTGTGTCTAGTCATCACTTCAGAAGTAGAAAGACCAATGATTTGATCAGTAGGATGATTCTTATGAATTCTTAAGTTTGGAGACTGTGGAACTCCATAAGTATCTTCCAAATTAGTAAAATCAGCATCTTCATTGGAATCTGAGAAAATACCTTCATCTTCAAACTCATCATCAGTATCTTCTAATCCAGGCATGGTAGGATCATCCAAAGTACTGGTAACTGGTGCAGCAGTACTTTGGTCAAAAGTACTGTCCAAAGTACTGTAAGAGTACTCTGCAGTCTTGTTCTTCTTCTTTGCTTCTTCATAAGCTCTTCTTTGATCATCAGTATAAGAATGTGCTAAAACATCTTGAAGAAGCATCTGATTAAGTTCTTCTTGAATAGATTGATCCTCAGCAGATAATGAGGATTTTGGCTCATCAGTACTTTTCTCTGTCTCAGCAGGTTTAGGTTCTTCATTATGAACAGCATCTAGTCTAATATGGACTCCATGAACAACATATTGTAAATCTTCTCCATTGTGCACAGGTTGATTTTCTTCTCTAACAGGTACATAGTTCATAAAAGGAGTTAAAACTTCAAGATCAAACATCCAATCAGGACCTTTACCCTTCTGATTGTCTTGATCTTCTAAAAATTAAACATGAAGACAATCTTGAACCTTCTTAGTGACTCTATTGTACACTCTGAAGCCCTTACTGTTGGTACAATAACCCAATAAATAACCTTCTTCTGACTTGCCATCAAACTTACCCAGATTATCAATTGTATTCAAAATAGTAAGAGGGCATCCAAAAGGCTTCATAAATCGAATGTTGGGTTTGCTGCCCACCAGCAACTCATAAGGTGTCTTCATCTGTGGCTTAGTAAATGATACTCTGTTAAGTACATAGCAAGCAGTACTTACAGCTTCAGCCCAGAATTTAATAGGTAGTTGTGAATCTGCTAGCATTGTTCTGGCTGCTTCAATCAAAGTCCTATTCTTTCTTTCTGCAACACCATTCTGCTGTGGTGTTCTTGCAATATTGAACTCCCTCTTGATTCCTTTGTTTGCACAAAATTCATCCATAATCTTGTTCTTGAATTCAGTTCCATTGTCACATCTAATACCTCTAACCTTGAGTCTCAATTGGTTTTCAAGTGCTATTATGAGAGTTTGAATAGCATCAAAAGTATCATCTTTAAATCCCAAGAAAAATACCCAACTGAATCTACTGCAATCATCTGTTACAACCAAGCAGTACTTTTTCTTGTTTAAACTTGCCACAGAAACAGGTCCAAACAAATCCATGTGTAACAGCTCCAAAGGTTCTCTAACAGTCCTTTCCTCAAGCTTCTTGCAAGAAGCTTTGTGTTGTTTACCCTTCTTACATGCCAAACAGGAGTGATCATTCTTGTAAGTCTTTGAAGGTAAACCTCTAACTAAATTCCCTTTGACCAGTTTGTTGATATTCTTGAAATTGACATGGCCCAATCTTCTATGCAACTGATGTGCTTCTTCAGATGTTGCTTTTGCCACCAAACATGTGGCTCTCCTATAAGAATGAAGACTCTTCATATCTAGACTATACACATCATTAGTTCTTGGTACTCTAAGGACTACCAAATTTTCATTAACAGTTTTGAATTCAGGAGAAAGGATGAGACATTATGTGTCAGTGAATAACACAGGATGCTTTTTATCACAGATTTGAGAGACTGACAATAAGTTGAACTTGAGCTCCTTCACATATCTAACATTCTCAAAATCTATACGCCCTGCTTTGATGGTTCCTTTCCCAGTAATTCTTCCTCCATTAGGATCATTCCCAAATGCAACTCTTCCTCCACTAATAGATCTAAAATCAGACAGAATCCCCTTGTCTCCTGTCATACTTCCAGAGCAACCACTATCTACAATCAAATGATCTTTAAGCTCCTCTTCTGGGTTGCCCTGCACAAAGATTTAGAGAGTTAGTTTCTTTTAGGAACCCAAGCCATTACTGACTTGTGTTCCCCTTGTGGAATTACAAACTCAAATTCTTTGAGTATGTAATTCCCACTATTTTTTAAAACATGATCCAGAATTATCTTTTGATTTTTAGCATGTGGATTTTCAAAACTCTCTTTTACAAGTTCATTCTCTTTTTCTTGTATCACAAAAACATCTGATTCACTTTTTGTTGAAAGTACTGTTTGTCCCTCAGCAGTACTTTCTCTCTTAACCCATTCGGTTTTAACACTTGGTTCCTGTGATCTAGATCCCCTATGTGAATTGTAATACCTTCTAGGTTGATAGTAATGAGATCTCCTAGGATACCTGTTCCAAGAAGTGTTCGCAGTACCTTGTTTTGATGGAGCAGTACTTTGGGAAGGTACTACTTGTGAAGATACTGGTGGTTTAGAAAAAGGTCTTCTCTGGTGAGGATACCTATGGTCTGGTAAGAAATTGCTGAGATTGACCCTATTTGAATTATTCCAGACTGGTTTGTGCTCTCTAGGTTTCTGATTGGCAGACCTATGCTTTGGAAATTTTCTAAGGTATTCTGAATGAAATTCACAATCCTTGATTAAATGAGTAGGACTAAAGCACACAAAACATAGTTTTTGTACTTCCAAAGTGACTTCTTCTATGTCTATGACCAAAACTATTTTGCCTTCTAGGTGAATTATTGAACCTGTTTTGACCAAAGTTATCCCAAAAAGGTTTAGCAGTACTGTTTTGAAAAGGTTTTCCTGAAGGTACTGCTTGTGGAGCAGTACTTTAAGTTGAAGGTACTGCTTGAATTTGAACATTGTTTTCAACAGTTTCTTTTGGGGTTTCAGACCTAGATAGACCAACTAACTTTTTTCTAAACTCTAGACTGTCTACTCCAAAATGAGAAACATCAGGTCTTATGGGTTGATGACTACCAGTGGGATGTGGGACAGCATGATAACCCTTGTCTTTCTTATATTCAGGAGGTGGTTCACTAACTGATTCCTCATTACTATATGTGTCTACATAATTAATAAGCTCATCATCACTAGTGATTATATCCTCTAGGTCATCACCAGATTGATTATCTTCTATGTTATCAAAGTCCATACCAAAACCTAAGCCAGTTCTAATGTAAGCTCTTCTTTGTTTTTGAACATAAGAAACATGTGACAGACCAGATTCTTTCCAGGCATCAAACTTTGCTAACAAATCATCTCTTTCCTTAGTCAATTTCTCAATTTCAGCAATTTTACAATTTAGTTTCCATTCACTTAGTTTTAACTGGTAATCCTGTTGTTCATACTTTTCAGCCCAAGCCATTTCATTATTTTCATGTGTTAATATTTTGGCTTCCATTGACTCTAAGGTTATTTGATAACCAGCTACCTCAGACCTAGCCCTAACACAATTATCTCTTTCAATCACATAACTGCCAAGTAATTTTTGATAAAAATTATGACAATTTGAGCATACCTCAGAGATAGGGGATGAACTTGGTGAAGTAGCCACCATTGCAAGTAGAACAGGATCATCTTCACTCTCCAAGCTCTAATCAAATCCTCCAAAACCATCTCCGGATTCCAAAGCAGCATGATCAGATTCCTCATCAAAGGCAGTGCTCCAGTCCAATTCTTCTACTGAATCTTCAACTGCTTCTTCCACTGCTACCATACAATAGGTTACTGGTTCATCATCAAACTCAGCACTCCAGTCAACCTTTGATAAACTTTCTTGAGCAACCAAGGCTTTTGTTTTAGTAATAGGAATTTCTTTAAGCTCCAGCTTTGGTTTCTCAGTCATCCTGTTTACTTGATACTTAGCAAACCTGCACTCCCTTGCAAAGTGTCCAGTCTTTTGACAATTGAAGCATTCAATCTTGGATTTGTCAAAAGTTATTCCCTGTTTTGGCTTGAATTCAATGCCTCTTCCTGTCTTCTTCATGAACTTCTTTATCCTTGCAGTGATCATAGCAACTTGCCACCTGATATCAATTTCTTCAAGAGCATCCTCTTCAATCTGTGAGAGATCTTCTTCATAAGTGACAGGTAGAGAAGCTTGTTGTGCAAAGAAAGAGCATACAACTTCGTCTGAGTGGATGGTTGGTGAGGCTTGCTGAGCAGTGGGGGTAGTGTAAACATCAGTACTTTGAGGAGGAGAAGCAGTACTTTTAGTAGAAGTATTGCCCCTCTTTTCAGATGACACAAATGCAATATTGTGAGACTTTGAGATTGATTGGCCATTCATCTCATGCTCATACACCTTCAGATGATTGTAGAGATCATCAAAATCCATGGTGTCCAATCCAGGTTGTCCTCTGATCATTGTAGCTATCACATGCCATGTAGATGGCAAACTCCTTAAGAACTTCAGATTTGCATCTTCAACAGGTACTTCTGCCTTGTATAACTCCAACATGTTGAGGAGATTTTGAAATCTATCATATGCAGCATCAAGACTCTCTCTTTCACCAACAGTGAAAGTTTCAAACTGTTGCTTCAACAGATTTCTGTTCATCTTCTTAGAAGCTTCATTCCCTTCAAATCTTGTCTTGAGAGCAGCCCAGAGCTGCTTTGCATCTTTAGCATCATGAAACTTCAGTAGATGTCCATCAGGTATAGCAGATAAGAGTATGTTAAGAGCCTTCTCTTGATTCCTTATGGTAGCTGCTGGTAAGACTGGTTTGGGTGGTTTAGGTTGTCCAAGAATCTCCACAGATTCTGGAACTACTTCGTTACCATTGACAATTACATTCCATAGTGCATGGTCTGTAATAGCAATGTACTGCCTCATCTTCATACATCATAGGTCGTATTCTCCCTTCTTGATGATTGGAATTCTGAGTGAGGTGATTGATGGTGGTGGAACAGCTTTAGTCGACATCTTTAGGTTTTGTTGTAGTAGGGTTTAAGGGTTTCTTCCTAGTCAGAGTTTCCACACAATCTCTGATACCACTTGTTGGATCGATGTACTCTAACCAAACTAACTTAAATAGCTTGTTAAGGTTTAATAACCTCGGATAAATCCTAAGTTATTAACAATGAAAACACTGAGCAAACTCTATTAAGTATGCGGAATTTACTTAACAAAGCTAAGAAGAATAACTTTAACTTTGAACAATTTTATTAATAACTCTAACTCTGCTTATTATGCAGACTCTTTTAACAACTCTAATAATATCGAACTTCTCTAAAACTCTAATAATGTCACGTACGTCTAATACCAATCTAGGGATCCTTTTATAGGCTCAAGGATAACCCTAAACGATTTACAATTCTTATCCTTGTACGTCAAGTAAACAATACTTAGAAAGTTCTAGATAAACATTACTTTCTATCTTTAATCTAATACAACCGACTTTAACTTTACAGTACTTCGATGAATAAGCAGTACTTTGACTTTAACTTGGCAGTACTTTGACTTCTTGCAGTACTTTGTCTTTCTGCAGTACTTTGTTAATCTTCAGTACTTTAATCTTCTGTATCCCAACAGGCAATTTGACTAAGATCTTAAGTAAGCCATAAGTGTGTCTAATCCTTTCTCATCCTTGAAGTGGACTTAGTTGGGTTCTAATATCATATGTTTGTTATCTAGAAAACTATCTTGATGTAAGGGATGTTGTATTGCTGATCTGATGTCACGGATCCCACGGTTCCCTCAAGGGAGGGATCCGTCTAGGCTAATCCTAGGGATCCGGCATCTGCAGATCAGAATCTGCACAGAATGATGTGAAGATTTTGCACATTAATAAATCGTTAAACCAAACAATAAGAACAAGCATGTCATCACAAAGCACTATTAATAAAAGCATGATAAAGTAACAATATTCAAATTACTACAAACCAAAGTGCTAAAACGTAATCATACATAAAATAAAATAAGCATATCCCTATTGTCTCTTTCGTCAATCCTTTCTTTTCCTTTTTGACGGCTTAGTGAGGTTGTAAGCAAGGTTTTGAATCATGCCCCTCGACTGTTTGAATTCCGCGGTTTCGTTTGGAATGGTTGGAAGTTGTTCGTAGTAATCAAAGGGTTCTAATTTGATGTTGGTTATGGGGTTGACATCTTCTTCTTCTTCATTTTCTTCTTCTCCTTCCGAGCAGTCCGAGAGAGCTTTAGGTTTCTTTCCATTGACCTTGAAGCATTTAGAGGGTATTTTGGTAAGAGGTACCATTACATGATCCGCAAGGAAATGATCATTGTTGATAGGGGATGGTTGCAATGCACTAACATACTTACAAAGTCGTGTTAGGAGCATACCATATGGAAGTACCATGTTGGAAGCTTTGAATACCCCAGCCATTCTCCTTACCATGTAATAGGCGAGATTAAATGGCCTTTGGTGGATAAGACAATAGATCATTTGCACAAGACATGCATTTGGATGATCTTTGTTTCCAACTAGGCTTATGACGTTTTCCCTAAGGATTTCTTCCCATTTTCTATACATGGGATGGATTTCAAAAAGTTCCATTTGAAAAGGATTGCGGTGAATAAGTTTCTTGTTTCAGTCGAAACGTGATTGGTTGGCTCTTATTTTGAAAATGGTGTCTCGGATGGTTTTGGGTTCATCAAGAGGAGTATGGTACATTGGTTTAGAATCAAGTGCAAGATTTTGAGTGTTAATTGCCCAATCTTGAGATTACATACAAATTCCTTCACAAGGAATGCGAAGAATTTGAGCAAAGGTGTTGAGAGGAAGAGTGAAGTTTCGTTCATTGATGATGAAAGCGATTGAAATGCTATCATCGACGTTTCGAATGATCTTAATGCTTCTATAAAACTCAAAGATGAAGACCGGACAAATTTGTTCATCAATGTCAAGAAGATAATCAAAATTGATTGCCGAGAAGACTTGACGAATGTCGGTATCCTCAAGGAAAAATTCCTTGATTACACGACCTTCGTGGATAAGTCATTTTTTGAGTTTTTTGAAGACCTTTCGGTCGGTTTTTGAGAATTCATCATTTCGATAATAATGAGTAAGGTAATGGACGGTATCATGATGATCTTGTTGAGTGGCTTTAGGCATGGTTGGTCCTAAGAACAAAAATTTTTCAATTAGGTAAGTTTAGTTGAGGTGGGTTTATGGTTTTGATTTGTATTAACAATGTTGTGAATACAATGTGATCTTAGTTATGTTAAAAGCCCCTTTTTATGATTAATTTTGAAAAACCCTAATTAAACTAATTCATTAGAAATTTATGGAACCATAAACCCTAGAATGAGGATGATGAAAATTAGAACAAGTTAATGTAATTAATTACAATGGTGTTCTAGGAAGGAATACTTGAGAGTATGGAATCCAATGAGGATGAAATCAGTGGTTTAGTCGTTTTTGTGTTATGTGAGTATAGGGAAAAGATCAGTGGTGATTTTTTGAAAGCGTATAGCTGAGTTCTGTTCCACGGTTCCCCCGGATCCCTTGTATTTGGGATTCGGCTAGTACAACTAGAGGGATCCGGCTACTATGGACAAAAAAAGGGTTGTTTGGCATTATTTTTGTAGTAGGCTTATAAACTAGCTTACAAAAAAATAGTTTGGAGGTATTAGATGAAGATTGTTTTTGGATGACGGGTTTTGATGAATCACATATCGAGGGTTCATATGTGACGACGGAGTTAGTATGACGAATCAAAAGGAACACTATTCTCGATGATGAATAAGACGGAAGGGTGACGAAAGAGACTTCTAACGATGCTGGTAATTATTAAACAAAGAAAACTATGAAATAAATTAAACTCATGTAACCTATCTAATGAAAAGTAAGACATACCTCTATGCTTCTTGGTTTGGCATAATACCAAAAATACTTCATGAGCTTTTAAAGTAATCCTTCGTACTTGGTGTACATAAGGTGTGATTACTTTTAGATCCTTTCTTGAATTGTTGACTTCATTATTCTTTGAATAGAGATGAAGGTTTTGAAACGATTCTAGCATGAAGATTTCTTTAAAAAAAATTGTTAGAATGATCTATCAATGTCCAACAAAATGATTTAAAAGAAACTACGACCTTAAAAAATCCTTCTTTGTAGTTTTCAAACATACACGGATCGTATCAAGTCTTTAAATTACAACATACTTTAAGAAACTTGGTAACGAAGCTCTGATGCCAATTGTGGAAAACTAGAAGGGGGGTTGAATAGTTTTACCAATTTAAAACTTCCTTTTATATATTTAGATCGACTTATGTCAATCTATTTGGTTGTTTATGTTGGACGTTGATAGATAGATATATAAACGGGTAATGAAAGATAAAGAGTAAGAAGCACATCACCACGACACAAGCATTTATAGTGGTTCGGCTACAAGGACACCTTCCTTGCCCTACTCCACTCCCCGAGTCACCTACTCGAGAGTTCGTAAACACTACACCAACTCCTTATGGCGGAGAAGCCTTCACAACGTCGCTTAACCTTTTTCCGGTACAAAGCTAAATACCGAGTTCCTTCACACCAAGGCGAACCACACCTAACACAACGTCGCCTACCCTTTATACGGTGCTAGGCTAACCACCGAGTTCTTTCACACCAAGGAGAACTAATCCTATCACAACGTCGTCTACCCTTTATTAGGTACTAGGCTAGGCACCTTAGTTCCATTACTATGGAGGAACTACTACCCTTCACAACACAACACCTAATATCAAGGAGATCCACTCCTAGTTACAATACCATCAAGGATATCAGCCATCCTTGGAAATAAACAATATGTATAACGATGCACCTCATCGATTATACGACCTAGGAATTCTTCCCAAATGCTACTTGATTTGATTTCTTCGGCATCCTTCACTAATGCCTTAGACACAACGCTTGGCACCCTTCACTAATACCTTCGTCTTGACACCTTTAGCATTCTTCACTAATGCTTTGACACGGACTGATAAGCACCTTTCACTAATGCTTTCATCTTAACACTTTCGGCATTCCTTCACTAATGCCTTCAACCCAACATCTATGGAGAAAGTAAGAACTATCAACAAGAGAACCTTAGTTGTCTTGATGATGACGAAGCATGGCAACTCATGGACTTGAGCTTGCTACGTCTTCAAGAAGTGGTGATCTTGCCTTTAAGAGGAACCTAGAGAATCACACAAAAACAAAAGACAAACTACATAGATCACTTGGATCTGAGGTTAGATGGTTATAATACTTGGGGAAGTATGTATGTAAGTGGTGAGTAGGAAAGGAAGAAATGGCTCTCTATTTATAGAGGAAATTTATCTACTGTTCCCCGGAATCCCACGGATCCCTTCCCACAAGGGATCCGGCTAGCACAAAGCCTAGGGATCCGTGGGACGCTCCTCTTTGCCCATGGGTATTTTTGGTTATGGGTCATGGGTTATGGGTTGATCCATGGTTTTCTTTCTAGATACAATGTATCTAGATACATTGAACTTGGTTAAGTGGTATATATAAAACCATGGGTTATGGGTCAATACCATTTGCTAGTTTTTACCCATTTAGTATATACTTGTTTTTACCCATTTTAGTATATACTTTTTTTTACCCATTTTGGTATACTTAGTTTAAGTATATGCTAACCCAATATGTAAACACTAGTTGTTGTACATATGTATCTAAATCATAAAATCACTTATACATGTTTTAGTGTTTTATGTGAAAACGTAAGTGTGTTATGAAACTATTAACTCAAACCATTTACGTATTTTATTTGTTTCGTTAAAATGATTTTACGTTTGTTATTGACAAAACATTAGAAGATCGTAAAATATAAATAAACGTTTTTACGGCTTATTTGTATTAACAAAAATAAGTCTTTTAGCTGCAACCAACAGAATGATGCCACACATGTTTAGACATGAATTTAGGCATATCTTTAGGTCTCACAATCACTTCTCATAATATAGAGTTAATTGCATTTTTGGTTCCTGTGGTATGGCCAAATTGCAGGTTTGATTTCTAAAACTTTGAAAGTGCAATAATAGTCCTCATTCTGAAGTTTGAATTGCATTTATGGTCCCTGGTCGGTGTGAAATGACCAAATTACCCTTGTCTTCTCTGAATAAGACAAAGGGTATTTTAGTCATTTCATTTTATTCAGGGACAAAAAATGCATCCAAACTTCAAAATGGGGACTATCCTTGCACTTTTAAAATTTTAGGGACCAAACCTGCAATTTGGCCATACCACAGAGACCAAAAATGCAATTAACTCCATAATATATATCACATAAATGTTTGTTTTTCTAAATACCTCTTAATCTGACTCATTCAGACGCGGTCAGACAGTCACTAATTGCGATTTTTTTCTCGTTCAGAGGCTCCAACGTCTTACTCATCAAGATACAAAGGGAATGTCTCTCATTTTGTATTATGTCGTTTCTCGACTTTCATTTAGTATTGATAATCTAAACAAGAAATGTTAAGGGTGATAATATGATAATGCGAGAATGCTCAAAGACAAAAAAAAATCAAAAAAAATAATAATATATAACTAGTTTGTGAAATCAAATCGTAACATGCTTATTTAGAGCAAGAACTTGAATATATATTTTTTTAAATATTTAAAATTGCAAATGTCTTTATCAATGTAAATTTATTGATAGTGATAGTCTACAAGATGACAAAAATGTTTAAGAACATAAGAGTATAACATATATCAACAATATATGACTATTTTACGAAATCAAATTACGACACAATGTCTTAGATGTTTTGTTTAACATATTTTGTTTTCACATTGCTAGGTTGTGTTAGTTTTATGCCTCAATCATTCTATCTAATATTTATAAACGTTTATGTATTATAAGTATGAAAGTGCTTTATATTTTTACCATTCACACAATTTTTTGAAAAAAAAAAAAAAAAAAAAATCATTCAGACATTTATGTCTCAGATTCAGATGTCGAATCATGTTTCGATTCAGAGCCTCTTAATAAACAAACATCACTTTAGGTGGTGTTTGTATTTTAAAAATAGCTCTTAATTGTCTCTTAATTTGACTCATTTAGATGCGGTAAGATGTTTGGCCCAAAAAATGTGTTTTTTTTTATGTCATTAAGAGGCGGTAAGAGACAGTGATTGTTAAAAGCGTTTCATTTTTCTGACCATTAAGAGGCAGTAAAAGGCATAAACCACTTATTGAACTAAATGGAAATGGGATGTCTTAACACCTCTTAATGTGTTTTTTTTTCTTTCATTTTTGTTGTTTGTATTTTCTTTTTTTATGATTTTTTTTTATTTGGGTGTTTTTTATGTTTATCTATTTTGTTTTCTTGTCTTGTTTTAACTTTGTCTTTCATATTAAAAGTATCTTTAAATAGAATCATTACATATTTTTTGTTAGATAAAGATTGTAAAACATGATAATAAATATGTGAGAATTCCTATTTTGTTTAAATTGGAGGGTCGGTTTAACAGACTCATATATCTAAACTCTTACCCAACTCATTTAGTTAATCGTTTCGAAAAATATAATCTAAACCCCGTTTTCTTTAATATTTAATAAAGTTTACTTCTCGCGTGAATGAAATTGTTTATATTTAAATAGTAAAAATTGATATTTTAACACATTCAGATATTTTTATAAAAATAATCAGTTTTAGTCAGATATAGGTTTCTCAACCACTTATTTAGATTAAGATGAAATCTGATTCAGACTTTTCAATTACATGTTCAAATTTAGATTTGCGAATCAGATTCAGATTAAGAGCCTCTTAATAAATAGTAGCTTAAAAACGCGAACAATTGTTTCAAAATAAGTTAAAAGAATAATGTAAGCATTTAAATAAGAAAAAAAATCAAATTGTAAATTTTAATTTAACAAAATTTGAAACTTTTTACATTCACACGCAGTGTTGCAAAAAAAAGTCTGTCGATTTATCGCCGCCTAAGCGCTAATCGACCACTAACCTTTTCGATGTGTGCAAATCCAAAAAACAATCGGACAACGGTGGTCAAACTTATTGAAAACATGCAATTTTTGCCGGAAATATCATAAACACGACGAAAACTTGTTTTAATCAATTAGTTGCTGTTTATATCTATTACAAGTTGTTGGTATACAACAAATCTTGTGGTAAACACCTAAAATTCACCGGAAATACTCAAAAATCGCCGAAAATGCTAAAAACTTATCGATAATGCCAACCTGATTAATTCTGCCTTGACAATTATAAACTACAAATATATAGATCGATCTATTCCAGTTCGACATTTTTGCAACCTTGTTCAAACGCATTGCATTCCCTCGTATACCGGATTTTTGTGGCAACATAAGGCTACCCACAGTCGTGACCTGGGTCACCGGCTGCCACATCAGCTTTCTCTCTCCGGCGACCAGACATGACCAAGTTGCCACAGTCGATGGCCCATTTTTATTTTTATTTTATTATTTTTTTTTGAATTCAAACATTTTAAACAACAAATTTAAATTCATTAAAATTAAAAACATTACAATACTAAATTCAAATAAACATTACAAACTTAAGCTAATAATCTAACTTGTAGCGTATCTTGATTGTTCCTTAAGTTCCATGATGAGTGTGTAAATACTCATCATTTTTGTACAATATAAACTGCAAAATCATCTGAAAACACTCAAAAATACATCAAAATGATCAAAATATCACAAATCAGTGTTTTATGTGTTTTAAATGCAAAAATATCAAAATCAGATGAAAAACATATCAAATTTGCAAAAATTGCAGTTTTAGTCTCCCAACTTTCAAAAATTGTCAAAACTAGTCCCTGAGCCATAATTTCAAAAGAAAAGTCACCAAAGGTCCTTTTTAAATCATAACTTGTCAAATTTAGTCCTTTGGTGAAAAATATCAAAAGTTTGAGAAAATTACAAGTTTGGTCCTTCAACTTTGAAAATTGGCAGAAATGGTCCCTGGAAAATGTGAAAATGGCAACTTTGGTCCTTGTAATATCAACACTTGTCAATTTCAGCCCCTGAAACATCTTTGTGAATTTGGCATAACAGGCCCCTTGAATTCCAGAAATTACAAATAAGGCCCTTGTCATTTTAAACCCTTTCACACCCTTAGACCTTAGTCAAAATTGCAAATGACCCCTGCCAATTGCCTTTGAACCCTGCCTTTTGACCCCCTCTTTATTTAATACCCAGTCAAACCTCATTTGACCACCACTTTCCCTCTCTCCCTCACGGGTTACACAAAACACCATCATCAAACCTGCTAACCTTCCTGATCACACTCCACCTCCACCATCATCATCCCTACACCCCCCTCCACCTCACAACAAGCCAAGAGTTCATTTAATGCCCTTGTACCTAACACTCAAGCCCCAGCTGGCTTTAACCAAGTTTGGCGCCAAAATACTTTAAATGGCCAAGATCACTTTGAGTAATCCAAGGGTCAGTATTAGTGATGGGAAATGTCCAGAGAGAGGAGAGATGAAGACTTGGGTGTATAAAAGGCCAAGAGAAGCAACAAGGAGATAGTTAGTTTTTAGTTTTTAAATAATGTATGTCGTTTTTAGCTTGTAATGTTTTAACTAGTTTTCCAGTGTATTTTCAAGGTTCCATGTATCAAAAGTAAACCTTCTCAGTGTATTTTAACTTGATTCAAGTATCAATTTTAGTTCAAAGTCAATTTCCATATTATGTGTCCACTGTTGAAATTTTAAGTTTCAAACTCAATTGTTAAAGCTTTTAGCAGCTCAATCTTAATCTCAAACAAGCTCATAAAAGCTTATAATAGCTTTCTATAAGCTTGTATTTAAGTTTCAATCATTTTTGGATATTGGTCAAAGAAAGTCAATATGGAGCAGATTTGGTGCAGGAATGTATTGGGTGATGCAGACAATGGTTTGGATTGATCTTTGGAATTGGGTTGGAATTGGTCTAATGGTGGTTGGTGATTGGATTTAAGTTGCTTGTGCAAGCCATAGTGGCAGGATACTTGTAAGTGTTTCAAATCTGTTCTTGAATCCCTTTACACCACTGTTGAATTGCATAGGTAGCTTAGCATTCATTTGTTTGAGTCATTCATCTTTATTACATTCAGTGGTTCTCATTCAGTTGTTAGAGCAGAAATTTAAGCTGTTAGAAATTGATATTAAGCATTTTATTAAGCAATGTGCATTTCAACTTTCTTAAGTACTGTTTGGTTAGAAACTTATAGCTGTGTTTAAGGAATTTCCAGAGGTATAGATCAGTTTCTTTAGTCCAACCTAGGTATAATAGAGTCAACTGGATCAAGCATTTGCATCCTAGATCAGTAATAGTCAAACTTTCATAAAATCTGTTCTAGCTATTAATTCAGTTAGATTAAGAAGTTCAAATGTTGCATATAGGATTAGGAGTAGTTAAGCTAGCTTCCTTTAGTCCCATTTTAGCATAAAAACATCATTTTCAATTGATTAACCAGAATCAAACCTCATTTTAGTCAAACTCCAAATCTGTCATAAAGTCAATAATAGCTACTCAAGTCAGTTTTTTTATAACTTGCAGACCTTGCACAGTTGTCAATTCAAATAGTTTAGGTTTCATTTTTGGTCTATAAGTAGTCAGCTAGATGATCTTTAAGACTGCATTTTTGCTTTTCACAATTGCTTTTCTGATTAGCTTATAAATAAGCTCAAACTAGCTTGTATGCCCATCTGTTTGCTGCACTTCAGCAGTCCTCATGTCTTAGCCAGTTTTTGATTTGATCTCTATTGCTTCATTACTTGTCCTCAGTAGCTGTAATTTGGTACACATGTTCTCTGGTTGGTATTCTTGAGATCCACATTTTAGGTTTTCTTTTTAGCTTATAGGATAAGCTGTTGTTACAGCTTGAACAGTGGGGGTCAGAGCTTATATTGCTTTAGTAACAGTTAGCTTTAATCCCTGGTTAATGCTTATTTAGGTGATAGGAGTAGCTGCTTTAGGTTGCCTTAGATTAGTTTTAGTATAGTCTAGCTTATGTAATCATTTGGTGTCATTTAGAGCTTATTTGCTTATTTAAAAGTAGCTTATTTAGGACGTTTACATTGCAGCCTCTATTTCTCATACATAAGCCCAAGTTTTTATATTTTTCTCAGCTTTAGAATAATATTTTAGGATTTCCCTGAATTTTCCTTAATTTTTAGACACTGTTCACTATTTTTCTTTATTAAAATCAGTTTTTAATCATTTTTAATTAGCTTTTATTGCAATTAATTGAGAAAAAGTTCCAAAAAATAATTTTTCAATTTTCCTAGTTTAAGATAAATATAAAAAGCATAAAAAAGATTTTTCCTTATTTTTTCCCTTTTATTTGGTATTTTTAATAATTTAAATTAGATTTAAATAGTATTAAACTCATAGAAATTAGGAAATTAATCTGAAAAATACAAAAATAGTTTTGAAAATTCTATTTTGATATTTTAGATTTTTCCAAGTCTTAATTTTATTTTTCTAGCTTTATTTCCTATTTTCTTGTATTTTAGGTAATTATTTAATAGTTAAAATTGGTTTTTAATTAATAATAATTAGATAATTAGTCATAAAAATAATTTTATTTTTCCAAAAATTTTCTTTTATCATTAGGATTGTAAAAATGTATTTTTCATATTTTTAGGACTTTTATTTCTTAGATTTCACTTTTTATTTTGTACGTTTACGTAATTTTTATTTAAACGTAAGTTTTTAGTTTTAAGTTTTAAACGTTCATCATTTTAAATATAGTGATAGCGTTTATTTAATAGATTTTATCTTTTTTAACTTTCTTTAATTTGCATTTAAGCCGTTGTAATTTGTTGGCTTTTCTGTAGTTATAATTAATTCACAATCTCCTTTTCCGTTCAAATCTCCCGATCACTATACGTTTGATAATCCATTGCATAGCTCGCTGGGACATAACGACCCGGGGAGACCCTATACTCCTCAGATCTTCATTGCATTCGTGCTTAAGCAGTTTTAAGCTGGTTACGGTCCGCCATTCACAAGTGGCGGGCTTGTGTGATTTAGCTTGACTGTTTGGCACGCATCAAATTTTTGGCGCCGCTGCCGGGGAGCTGTGCTGATTATCTTACGTTTAGCAGATTAGTAATTTGGATATTCACTCTTTGTTCATACCATCCATCTGTATATGTTTATATTTTCTTATCCAAAAATACCAAAAATACTCTTCTCATTCCTCTTATTCGTTGATTCTATTTCTCTTACCCTCTTTTGCCGTTTAATTCCATTCCTTATCCTCTATAACCGTTTGATTCTTCATCTCTTATCCCTCTTATCTGTTTAATTCTTCATGTCATGGTTTTCAACATGTTCCTGGTGTGGAGGTCCATTTAACGGTGGAAATTGTCGGCGATGTACCAATGTGGGTTTCGGAGACAAGTTTGTCGGTAATCCCGATCCCATTTCAAATAATGAAGCACCCAATTTTTCCTACCTACCTCCACACCCCTAATACGAATCCCACTCATGCGAGTTTTGTGGGAATGATTCTCATTACGGTTTTGATTGTCCACCACGGGTCCCGCTTGTCTATGAGCCGGAACCATGTTACAATCAGAACTTTGGTGAAAGTTATTCTCCCAATTATCTCTGTTGTGAGAATTGCGGGGGTCCTCATGCGACTTTTGAATGTCAACCGATGAATCAAAATTTTCAAAATTCCAATTCTCCCGGTTTTGACAATTTCCAACCCCCACAGTATTCCATCACTCATCAGACTTCCGAGCCTTCACATCATTTCAATGATTACGAGGAGTGTAATCTTCCTCAAAGTTCTGAAGAAATACGCATTCGAAAGAAACTGCAAATGAAAAGAATGGTGTGTAAGCTTCAGCAGATGAATATAAGAATCAGATATGATGACGATGATGATGAGGATAGTATTCAAATGAAGGAATACTATGATTACGACGAGGAGAGTGTTACTCAATTGAACGATCTTATTTCTCAACTCCCTCAGTCTATTGCTATCACACCTATCTTACCTTTTATTGCTTCCAAAGACTCTCTCATAATGGGGGACGAGCCTCCTAGCACTATTCCAGAAATGGAATCGTCTAGTGTTGAGAACCTTGTCCCAACCCCAAGTGAGTCCGAGGTTATCTCCGGTAATATGTGTGATGAGCCTCTTAATGATGATTCTTCTCCTCCTCTTGACATTCCATATGATCATGTCGAGATGTTCTCCGATTCTGATAACGATTGTACTTCGTTTGACGATTCTTTATCCTATGGAGACATCGATTATGTCGAGGAGCTACCTTCTGAGCTAGTTAGCTTAGAGGAAGTGAGAGATTCTGATGATCTGGAAATTGAGGACGAGATACTTCGTGAACAATTGTTCAATATAAATCTCCTCGTTTCTAAGATCGAATCATTTTGTGCTAAGTCAGCTTCATCTCCTATCCCCGTTGTGGATAGTGACTCTACATTGGACAAGCCCGAGCTTGAGGCTTTTTCCAATGATTCTCTTCATGAAGAGTTCTCCGGTGAACTCTCTCATGACATATCTCCTCCGGAATATGATCATTTCTATTTTGATCTTGAGGATGATATTGACTTGGAGGAAGGTGTACTCTATCATAAGAGTTTGCTTATTGATGATACTACCCTCACCCTTCCTCCCGATATGTCTACATTTGAGGATGAAGAATGGATCTTGATTGTTATCAACATCTTTCTTCCATTCCTCACATATGATGTGACTTCCTCTCTTCTTCACTCCTTCGGGAATGAAGACACTATCTTTGACCCCGGCATTTTCGTTTATCATTTGTGAGCCGGGTCTGTCTCTTTCTCTCTATATCTCATCGGTGTGGAACTTTCACGTGCTTCAAATGTTTGTCCAAACATCTTGAATGAAAGTCCGATGGAGATTGTTTCTTCCACTTTGCTTCCCCATGAACCAATGAATTCGGGGTCGAGTCAAGCTAGCGACTCGGTAATCAAAAAAAGTAGCTTAACATGGGTTTTCACCCGTGTGTACCACCTTAGTGTGGGGGAGTGCCCCACATATTATATATATATATCTAAAAAAAAAAAAAAAAAAAAAAATCTTCTTTCTAAATAATGGCCGTAGTATTTCCCTTTTACGTTCTCAGTTTCGGCATAACCGCCGGTACTTTGAATATTGAGGGCAATATTCATTTCTAAGTGTGGGGGGGAATTCTCACGAATTTTATCATATAATTATACCAATTCCCCCGTTTTTGGCCAAAATTTTTTTTTGGAGTAAGTGTTTTACACTTTCTCATTTGGTTATCAGTCCGCCATGTCTGTAAGACAAAAGGATTGGCTAATCCAGGAGCAAACGGCTCTTGGTAAAGATTTCTCAAATCCGTTTATATGGCTTGCAATTTGCCCAAAATTGTATGGTTCTCAACTCACCATATCCTAAAAAGTGAAGAGTTGGCTAGCCCGCAAGATTATGGCTTGTGGTAAAGGCAGTGGAAAAACCATAATTGGTAATCAGCTCACCAAAGATAATATTGATAATTTATCTAAGAGTTGGCTAGTCCAGAAGGGTACGGCTTCTGGTAAAGACAAAATCAAATCCGTTGGAAGCTGGTGGTTTGCTCAAAATCACATGGTTATCGGTGTACCATGGTTCTTACTTGAACTGAAACATTTGGCTACTCCAGAAGTAATGGCTTTTGGTAAAGAGATTAAAATCCATTATGTTTTCTCAAATCATTGCTAGGGACTAGCAATATCTCAGTGTGGGGGATTGATGAGTGTGTAAATACTCATCATTTTTGTACAATATAAACTGCAAAATCATCTGAAAACACTCAAAAATACATCAAAATGATCAAAATATCACAAATCAGTGTTTTATGTGTTTTAAATGCAAAAATATCAAAATCAGATGAAAAACATATCAAATTTGCAAAAATTGCAGTTTTAGTCCCCCAACTTTCAAAAATTGTCAAAACTAGTCCCTGAGCCATAATTTCAAAAGAAAAGTCACCAAAGGTCCTTTTTAAATCATAACTTGTCAAATTTAGTCCTTTGGTGAAAAATATCAAAAGTTTGAGAAAATTACAAGTTTGGTCCTTTAACTTTGAAAATTGGCAGAAATGGTCCCTGGAAAATGTGAAAATGGCAACTTTGGTCCTTGTAATATCAACACTTGTCAATTTCAGCCCCTGAAACATCTTTGTGAATTTGGCATAACAGGCCCCTTGAATTCCAGAAATTACAAATAAGGCCCTTGTCATTTTAAACCCTTTCACACCCTTAGACCTTAGTCAAAATTGCAAATGACCCCTGCCAATTGCCTTTGAACCCTGCCTTTTGACCCCCTCTTTATTTAATACCCAGTCAAACCTCATTTGACCACCACTTTCCCTCTCTCCCTCACGGGTTACACAAAACACCATCATCAAACCTGCTAACCTTCCTGATCACACTCCACCTCCACCATCATCATCCCTACACCCCCCTCTACCTCACAACAAGCCAAGAGTTCATTTAATGCCCTTGTACCTAACACTCAAGCCCCAGCTGGCTTTAACCAAGTTTGGCGCCAAAATACTTTAAATGGCCAAGATCACTTTGAGTAATCCAAGGGTCAGTATTAGTGATGGGAAATGTCCAGAGAGAGGAGAGATGAAGACTTGGGTGTATAAAAGGCCAAGAGAAGCAACAAGGAGATAGTTAGTTTTTAGTTTTTAAATAATGTATGTCGTTTTTAGCTTGTAATGTTTTAACTAGTTTTCCAGTGTATTTTCAAGGTTCCATGTATCAAAAGTAAACCTTCTCAGTGTATTTTAACTTGATTCAAGTATCAATTTTAGTTCAAAGTCAATTTCCATATTATGTGTCCACTGTTGAAATTTTAAGTTTCAAACTCAATTGTTAAAGCTTTTAGCAGCTCAATCTTAATCTCAAACAAGCTCATAAAAGCTTATAATAGCTTTCTATAAGCTTGTATTTAAGTTTCAATCATTTTTGGATATTGGTCAAAGAAAGTCAATATGGAGCAGATTTGGTGCAGGAATGTATTGGGTGATGCAGACAATGGTTTGGATTGATCTTTGGAATTGGGTTGGAATTAGTCTAATGGTGGTTGGTGATTGGATTTAAGTTGCTTGTGCAAGCCATAGTGGCAGGATACTTGTAAGTGTTTCAAATCTGTTCTTGAATCCCTTTACACCACTGTTGAATTGCATAGGTAGCTTAGCATTCATTTGTTTGAGTCATTCATCTTTATTACATTCAGTGGTTCTCATTCAGTTGTTAGAGCAGAAATTTAAGCTGTTAGAAATTGATATTAAGCATTTTATTAAGCAATGTGCATTTCAACTTTCTTAAGTACTGTTTGGTTAGAAACTTATAGCTGTGTTTAAGGAATTTCCAGAGGTATAGATCAGTTTCTTTAGTCCAACCTAGGTATAATAGAGTCAACTGGATCAAGCATTTGCATCCTAGATCAGTAATAGTCAAACTTTCATAAAATCTGTTCTAGCTATTAATTCAGTTAGATTAAGAAGTTCAAATGTTGCATATAGGATTAGGAGTAGTTAAGCTAGCTTCCTTTAGTCCCATTTTAGCATAAAAACATCATTTTCAATTGATTAACCAGAATCAAACCTCATTTTAGTCAAACTCCAAATCTGTCATAAAGTCAATAATAGCTACTCAAGTCAGTTTTTTTATAACTTGCAGACCTTGCACAGTTGTCAATTCAAATAGTTTAGGTTTCATTTTTGGTCTATAAGTAGTCAGCTAGATGATCTTTAAGACTGCATTTTTGCTTTTCACAATTGCTTTTCTGATTAGCTTATAAATAAGCTCAAACTAGCTTGTCTGCTCATCTGTTTGCTGCACTTCAGCAGTCCTCATGTCTTAGCCAGTTTTTGATTTGATCTCTATTGCTTCATTACTTGTCCTCAGTAGCTGTAATTTGGTACACATGTTCTCTGGTTGGTATTCTTGATATCCACATTTTAGGTTTTCTTTTTAGCTTATAGGATAAGCTGTTGTTACAGCTTGAACAGTGGGGGTCAGAGCTTATATTGCTTTAGTAACAGTTAGCTTTAATCCCTGGTTAATGCTTATTTAGGTGATAAGAGTAGCTCCTTTAGGTTGCCTTAGATTAGTTTTAGTATAGTCTAGCTTATGTAATCATTTGGTGTCATTTAGAGCTTATTTGCTTATTTAAAAGTAGCTTATTTAGGACGTTTACATTGCAGCCTCTATTTCTCATACATAAGCCCAAGTTTTTATATTTTTCTCAGCTTTAGAATAATATTTTAGGATTTCCCTGAATTTTCCTTAATTTTTAGACACTGTTCACTATTTTTCTTTATTAAAATCAGTTTTTAATCATTTTTAATTAGCTTTTATTGCAATTAATTGAGAAAAAGTTCCAAAAAAAATTTTTCAATTTTCCAAGTTTAAGATAAATATAAAAATCATAAAAAAGATTTTTCCTTATTTTTCCCCTTTTATTTGGTATTTTTAATAATTTAAATTAGATTTAAATAGTATTAAACTCATAGAAATTAGGAAATTAATCTGAAAAATACAAAAATAGTTTTTAAAATTCTATTTTGATATTTTAGATTTTTCCAAGTCTTAATTTTATTTTTCTAGCTTTATTTCCTATTTTCTTGTATTTTAGGTAATTATTTAATAGTTAAAATTGGTTTTTAATTAATAATAATTAGATAATTAGTCATAAAAATAATTTTCTTTTTCCAAAAATTTTCTTTTATCATTAGGATTGTAAAAATGTATTTTTCATATTTTTAGGACTTTTATTTCTTAGATTTCACTTTTTATTTTGTACGTTTACGTAATTTTTATTTAAACGTAAGTTTTTAGTTTTAAGTTTTAAACGTTCATCATTTTAAATATAGTGATAGCGTTTATTTAATAGATTTTATCTTTTTTAACTTTCTTTAATTTGCATTTAAGCCGTTGTAATTTGTTGGCTTTTCTGTAGTTATAATTAATTCACAATCTCCTTTTCCGTTCAAATCTCCCGATCACTATACGTTTGATAATCCATTGCATAGCTCGCTGGGACATAACGACCCGGGGAGACCCTATACTACTCAGATCTTCATTGCATTCGTGCTTAAGCAGTTTTAAGTTGGTTACGGTCCGCCATTCACAAGTGGCGGGCTTGTGTGATTTAGCTTGACTGTTTGGCACGCATCATTCCATCAGTTCGGATGTAAAATAGTGAAACGATAACGTTCCATCAGTTCAGATGTAAAATAGTGAAACGATAACATTTTTTGAAAATGGGAGAGTTTCAAAATCGGTTGAAAAACTAACTGATATTCACTTTTTTTTTACCTCGACCGATATGCGACCAAACTTTCACAATGGTGTCGACCGACTTTTCAGTCGTTACCTTCGACTGACCGATTATTACCGTTTCACTTTGACGAGCCTAAAGAAGTTCAAAAGTAACATACTTGATACTTATGTTTTTCATGTCGGTAGCTTTATTGAACAAAGTGTTAAAGAAAAGAAGCTTTATTCAACAAAAAGAAAATAGAGGTCGATACCTTAATTATGTGAAAAATAAATAGAAAGTACATTAGAGAGTACATAAGGCTGGGCACAGTCGTGACCCAGGTCACCAGCGCCACGTCAGCTTTCTCTCTCCAGTGACCAGACATGACTCAGATGCCACAGTCGATGACAGACTTTTTTTTTCTTTTTTTTTTCTTTCTTTTTTTTAATTCAAACATCTTAAAAAACAAATTTAAAATACATTAAAATTAAAAAAAACATTACAGTACGAAATTCAAATAAACATTACGTAACTTATTCAAATAACGTTAAAAACATTACAAAAACTCTTCATCGTCTACCTCATCGTCATCGTCACTATCGACTTGATTCACTTCATTGAGATGATCTCGACGATTTCTCCAAATGTGTTCGACCAAATAAGATTTTAAGTTTTTATGAGTTGATGAGTCCATTAGCTCCTGAGTTACCACCAACGATTCTCCATGCGTTCTTAAGGGATCATGATCTTGGTGTCCCTCATCTTCGAACCATGTAGGACATATCGCCCGCTGCTTGTGTCGGATGATCATATATTATGTAATATGATACATGTATACATAATATCTTGGATATCCTTTTTATACAACCCTCGAGCAGGAACTTTAAGCATTTTCCACTTCTTCTTCAACACAGCAAAAGCCCGTTCCACATCTTTCCTTGCTGCTTCGTGCCTCCTCTTGTACAATATTCTTTTACGATCACCCGTGGGAGGATTTGAAATGGACTTCATAAGAACGGACCATTGTGGATATATCCTGATCGGTGCAAAACCGTCAAGTTTTATCACTCAAGCCTGCCACTTGTGAATGGCCGACCGTAACAAACTTAAAACAGTTTAAGCACAAATGCAATGAAGATCAGGAGAGTATAGTGTTTCCCCAGGTCGTTAAGTCCCAACGAGCTGTGCGAGAATAGTCAAACGTGTAGTGATCGAGAGGATTTGAAAGGGAAAGGATAGTGATTGATCTATACCTAAAGAGAAAGCCCATAAACTACAGGGGCTTAAATGCAAATTAAAGAAAATTAAAAAGATAAAAATTATTAAATAAACGCTATCACTATATTTAAAATGATGTTTTTGTTTTTATGTTTTTATAAAACTTAATTTAAAAACTACGCGACGTACAAAAGAAAATGTGAAACTTACACAATATAAATCCTAAAAATATGAAAATAACATTTTTACAATCCTAATGATAAAAGAAAATTTATAGAAAAAGAAAATTATTTTTATAACTATTTAATTAATTATTATTAATTAAAAACTATTTTTAACTATTAAATAATAACCTAAAATGAAAGAAAATATGAAATAAAGCTTGAAAAATAAAATTAAGACTTAGAAAAATCTAAAATAACAAAAGAGAATTTTCAAAACTATTTTTGTATTTTTCTGAATATTTTTCTATTTTTTATGAATTTTAAACTATTAAAAACTAACTAAATTACTAAAAATTACAAAATAAACTATGAAAAATCTAGAAAATTACTTTTTTTACTTTTTATATTTATCTAAACTTAATAAAAATGAAAAATTATTTTTTTGAACTTTTTCTGAATTAATTGTATTAAAAGCTATTTAAAATTACCTAAAAACTGTTTTTAATTAAGAAAAATAGCAAACTGACTTGGAAAAATGTGAAAAATTCAGGAAAACTCTAAAATTATAGGGGCATTTACATATATATCCTTGCAAAACTCAAAAATTACATATATATCCTTTTGATGCATTAAAAGCATTGTACTTTATGCATTAAAAACTGGTAAAAAGGATATATATGTAATTTTTGAAATTTACAAGGATATACATGAAATTATGCCAAAACTATATTAGGAATCTAGGAAAAATGGAAAAACAGGTGCTTGTGTGGAGGAAAATGAAACTGCTATTGCAAGTGCTTGTAAATAAGCACTTGAATAAGCCAAAGAGACACAACAAGCCACCAACTGAAAACAGGAACTTGGATAAGCTAAAAGAACCTAAATGCAACAGATTACAACTATCTTAAACCACAGAATTGCAAATTACCAAGATTTGATGAAATTGAGCTTATGAGCTAAAAGCAGTTTTGAGGCCAACTTAGAGCTTATGCACAAGCCACTCAATAAGCTAAGACTTAAAACAGAAAATTGGAACTTGAAGGAGACCTGGATGAGAACTAATAAACCAAAGAAGAGACCTAGATGAGCTCAAATGAGCTCTGTGACAGGCATGCAAGGTCTGCTCAAAACCTGTGCAGCTAAGTGCTCTGCACAGGGCATATAAGCTCTCATTCACAAGCCTGTTTGAGACTTCTAAAAAATTGATAAAATTCCACAAAAATGATAATAAGAAACAAGACCAGGTGAACTTTTTAAACCTACAATTTGCATTGAAATTGGTCCAGAAATGAATCCACTAAAAATCTCCCTAGCTTGGGTCAAAACTGGATTTTTGCAATTTGACTTTTGAAGTGATTATTAAAAGTTGACTAACTTGAACTTTGCAACTGATTTGAAGGACTTAGACTGACATAATAAAGTGAAATGAGACTACTGCAAGATGTATTTATGAAATTTGAACACAAAATAAGCTTTTGGTTTTTGAAACTTTTAACAGATAAGCAGTTAAGACACTTAACCCATGATTTTGACTTTTGCTGCTCTAGGGTGCAAATGGGTGACTGAATTGATTTTAATAGAGCATAACAAGCTTAGGACTACAAGACTTAAATACTGAACAAACCTTAAGCTCAGTTTACTCAACTGATCCAAACAACCTTTAAAACTACAGTTTTGCAAATAAAATAAACCAACCACTGATTGAGCTAATGTAGACACTTAAGCTGAATTTACTAGACCTAAATACAACTACTTAAGTAGGTTAGAACAGGTTTGATGATCACAGGCTCAAATACAAACACAAATTGAAAACTGCATAAAAATGTGAAAAGGAGATAAAGAGCTCACAAGTGTTCAGCTGATAATACAGCTTAAACCAAACCCAAATTCACTATTCTAATCCATTTCCAACCCATTTCAACCTCTGCATCAACCACATACCATCACCAAGACCTGCTTGACCAAATTTCCTTCTCAGTTGACTTTCATTGACCATGGAACACAGTTGATTAAAATTGATGTATAAGCTTACAAAAAGCTTTAAATGGCTTAAATGAACTTATTGTAACTTAAGAATAAGCTCTTAGAGGCTTGGAAATACGATTTTTAAACTGAACTTCTCAACAGTGAATCATCAAAACATGAAATTTAAGTGAACCCTTGAATTAAGATTTGAAAACAGATTGTAATGATCAAACTACTTGAATTCAATACAGGAAAGCTTTAAATTACAAAATTAAGAAACTAACTAAGATAATTTTATAAAAACGACATACAAGAAATTTAAAAACTAAACTACTGCCTATTCTCTCCTTCTTCTTCCTCTTTTATACACCCAATGGTTTTGCCACCTGTTTCTGAGCACATCCCACCTTTCTTGTGAGCCAATGAATGAGTAGAGGTCATTTTGGCCATTTTATGCTTTTTGGCGGGAAAGGCAATTTTGAGTGTAGGTGTCTGAAACTGCAACTAGGGGTGGAGTAGGTATGATGATGAGGGGGGTTGAGGTGATAAGGGTGCAAGGATAAGGGTGGTGGAAAAGGTGAGTGTTGCAGGGTTGCAGACAACTTGGTGGGGGAAAAATAGTGGTGGAGGGAAAGGTGGGAAAAGGAGGAAAGGTTTGACTGGTTTGACCTGGCAGTCCAAAAAGAAGGGGTCAAGGGGTCAAAAGGTATAAGTGGCAGGGGGTCATAGTGTATTTTGACAAGGCTTAGTTTAATATTATAGGGACCAATTTGTAAATCTGCCAATTTAGAGGGACCAAAACTGTAATTTCTCCAAAGTTGTTACAAGGGACCAATATTGACAAGTTCCAATAGTACAAGGACCAGTTTTGACATTTTCAATTTTCCAGGGACCAAACTTGACATTTTATGAAAGTTCAGGGACCTTTTCTGCCATTTAACAAAAGATTTATTCAAGGACCATTTTTGACAATTTAGAATATTTCAGGGACCTTGAATAACATTTTTCTTTATTTTGTTTTACCAGGGACTGTTTTTGACAACTTTTGAAACTTGGGGGACTAAAACTGCCAATTATGCAAACTTTATACGTTTTTCACCAGATTTTGATATTTTTGCATTTAAAACACATAAAACACTTATTTGTGATATTTTTATCATTTTGATACATTTCTGAGTGTTTTCAGATGTTTTTGCAGTTTAAATGGTACAAAAATGATGAGTATTTAGACACTCATCAATCCCCCACACTAACATATTGCTAGTCCCTAGCAATGTTTTGAGAAAAATTAATGGATTTTATCTCTTTACCAAAAGCCATTACTTCTGGAGTAGCCAAATGTTTCAGTTTAAGTAAGAACCTTGGTACACCGATAACCAAATGATTTTGAGCAAATCATCAGCTTTCAACGGATTTGATTTGTCTTCACCAGAAGCCGTTTGCTTCTGGACTAGCCAACTCTTAGATAAATTATCAATATTATCTTTGGTGAGCTGATTACCAATTATGGTTTTTCCACTGCCTTTACCACAAGCCATAAACTTGCGGGCTAGCCAACTCTTCACTTTTAAGGATATGGTGAGCTGAATACCATACAATTTTGGGCAAATTGCAAGCCGTCAACGGATTTGAGATATCTTTACCAAGAGCCGTTTGCTCCTGGATTAGCCAATCCTTTTGTGGGTTAGACATGGTGGACTGATTACCATTTGTTGTGTTTAGTACATAGTACTTCCACTAAAAAAAATTTTAAAATTTGGCCATTTTGGGGGAAAAAGGGACTAAAAGGGTACATTTATGATCAAAATTCGCCAGAATTTCCCCCCCACACTTAGAAATGAATATTGTCCTCAATATTCAAAGTACCGGCTGTAATGCCGAAACTTAGAACGTAAAAAGATAACATTACTAGCTAAGTGTGGAAACACAACAATTATTCTCTTATTTAATATTTACAATTTTCATTCATTTTTTAGATCTATATACAACATGTGGGGCATCTCCCCCACACTAGGGTGGTACACACGGGTGAAAACCCATGTTTAACTACTGTTTTTGATTACCGAGTCGCTAGCTTGACTCGACCCCGAATTAATTTGTTCATGGGGAAGTAAGTGGAAGAAACAATCTCCATCGGACTTTCATTCAAGATGTTTGGATAAACATTGAAGTACGTGAAAGTTCCACACCGATGAGACATACAGACAGACCCGGCTCAAAAATGATAAATGAAAATGCCGGGATCAAAAATAGTGTCCTCATTCCTAAAGGAGAAAAGGGAACGAGAAACTATACCATTTGTGAAAAATGGAATAAAGATGTGCATCACAATGCAATCCCATTCTTCATTAGTGAGGAGCAAATCACCATTTGTTAGATTTTTAAGCTTAGACTTGAAGCTTGAATGGTGATTGGCAACAAAATTTCCGGGAGGGAGAGCTGGAAACGGTTCTTCAATCAACAGATTTTCAAGAAAGAGGGTGTCTCCCTCCGAATCATAGTAAGTATTGTCAATCCCTGTTGGAATTGACTCATCACTAAGAAAAGCATCGACCTCCTTCCAAAAGTTATCATCTTCCTCATCCGGAGTGAGAGAAGGAATGGAAGAGTCGGAAATGGGACAAGAAATGAGTGGATGATCATTATATAGGAGATTTCTAGTTTCTCCAAGATCGGCTTCGAAATCAAAGAGATCATCGTCACTTTCTGATGAAAGTGGACTGATGTGAGTGAGTTCATCGGTGAACTCCTCAAGAAGAGGATCAGACTGTGGAAGTGATGCCTCAACATACTCAATGTCTTCATAAGAAGCACAATCGTCGCTAAGATCGGAGAAAGTATCAAAATGATCTTTTGAACACTCAAGAGGAAAAGGGATATCACACATATGGTCAAAAGTTCCCTGTGACTCTCTCGGGATTGGGACAAGGTTCTCAACACTAGACTTTATGAATTCGTCCGATTCCTTTTCAGGGACAGTGTCAAGATGCTCGTCCCCCATGCTCAGAGAGTGAGTGGGAGCTTCGGGTGTGATAGCAGTTGTTTGAGATGGAATCTCAACTGCTGGGATATCAACTGACTGAGGGAGTTTAGAAGGACTAGCATACATATGTTTTATACTTTCCATTTGTTCTTCTGCTAGTAATTCCATCATAGTCTTTTCTCCCTGATTTTTCATGGAAGGAATTTCAACTGACGAACTTGATGAATCTGTACAAAGTTGACTAATATCAAGGGTAAATTCATCATCATCGTCATCAGGAATGAAACGGAATCGAGAGCTAGATTTGGCTGCTTTTTCTTTTGCAATTGATTCCCTAATAGATTTTTCAAAGGCAATCTGGGAATCTAATTTAGCAGTCCGTTCTTCAGCTAACAAAACTTCCATGGATTTCTGATTTGGATTATCTTGGGGATGTTTACATTCCTTCAAATCTTTCACTAAATCCAAAAGATCAAGGAGAAATTTTTGAGGAAGTGGCTCAGGCTGAGGTGGTGCCTGATTTACTTGGTACTGTAGAGGTTGGTCATGATATGAAGAGTCGTAATTGTTACAAGGAAATGGATTCCTTGTTTGACAATCAGAGCTAGAGTGAGGACCTCCACAATACTCACAACAGTAAAACTGATGTGGTTGTGAGTCATATGTGTTGTAGTCATAATTGTTATCAGGAACCTGCTCATAGACAAGCGTGTTTCCCGATTGACAATCAGAACTGGAGTGTGAACCACCACAGTACTCACAACAGTAAAACTGCTGAGTCTCACAGTGTGGTAGCTGATGGAATAAATCAGTTGTGTTATGGTAGGAATAGGGATCCTGGTTATAGACAGACCCGTTTCCTGATTCCACCATGCTACAACTGGGGCAATTGCCACCATTATAAGGACCACCACACCATTGACATCCAAGAGGGTGAGGATAAGACATAGAAAGAATCAAAGGTTTACAGAGGGTAAGAAATGAAGAATCAAAAGGGTAAGAGGGTAAAGAGGAATATTTTTGGTATTTTTGAAAAACATGATGTAGAAACAAAGAATGAAAATCTTTTTGGGTTTTTGAAAAGAAAATATAAACACATACAGATGGTATAAACAAGGAGTGATGTCAAATCACTAATCTGCTAAACGTAAGACTATTAGCACTGCTCCCCGGCAGCGGCGCCAAAATTTGATCGGTGCAAAACCGTCAAGTTTTATCACTCAAGCCTGCCACTTGTGAATGGCCGACCGTAACAAACTTAAAACAGTTTAAGCACAAATGCAATGAAGATCAGGAGAGTATAGTGTTTCCCCAGGTCGTTAAGTCCCAACGAGCTGTGCGAGAATAGTCAAACGTGTAGTGATCGAGAGGATTTGAAAGGGAAAGGATAGTGATTGATCTATACCTAAAGAGAAAGCCCATAAACTACAGGGGCTTAAATGCAAATTAAAGAAAATTAAAAAGATAAAAATTATTAAATAAACGCTATCACTATATTTAAAATGATGTTTTTGTTTTTATGTTTTTATAAAACTTAATTTAAAAACTACGCGACGTACAAAAGAAAATGTGAAACTTACACAATATAAATCCTAAAAATATGAAAATAACATTTTTACAATCCTAATGATAAAAGAAAATTTATAGAAAAAGAAAATTATTTTTATAACTATTTAATTAATTATTATTAATTAAAAACTATTTTTAACTATTAAATAATAACCTAAAATGAAAGAAAATATGAAATAAAGCTTGAAAAATAAAATTAAGACTTAGAAAAATCTAAAATAACAAAATAGAATTTTCAAAACTATTTTTGTATTTTTCTGAATATTTTTCTATTTTTTATGAATTTTAAACTATTAAAAACTAACTAAATTACTAAAAATTACAAAATAAACTATGAAAAATCTAGAAAATTACTTTTTTTACTTTTTATATTTATCTAAACTTAATAAAAATGAAAAATTATTTTTTTGAACTTTTTCTGAATTAATTGTATTAAAAGCTATTTAAAATTACCTAAAAACTGTTTTTAATTAAGAAAAATAGCAAACTGACTTGGAAAAATGTGAAAAATTCAGGAAAACTCTAAAATTATATTAGGAATCTAGGAAAAATGGAAAAACAGGTGCTTGTGTGGAGGAAAATGAAACTGCTATTGCAAGTGCTTGTAAATAAGCACTTGAATAAGCCAAAGAGACACAACAAGCCACCAACTGAAAACAGGAACTTGGATAAGCTAAAAGAACCTAAATGCAACAGATTACAACTATCTTAAACCACAGAATTGCAAATTACCAAGATTTGATGAAATTGAGCTTATGAGCTAAAAGCAGTTTTGAGGCCAACTTAGAGCTTATGCACAAGCCACTCAATAAGCTAAGACTTAAAACAGAAAATTGGAACTTGAAGGAGACCTGGCTGAGAACTAATAAACCAAAGAAGAGACCTAGATGAGCTCAAATGAGCTCTGTGACAGGCATGCAAGGTCTGCTCAAAACCTGTGCAGCTAAGTGCTCTGCACAGGGCATATAAGCTCTCATTCACAAGCCTGTTTGAGACTTCTAAAAAATTGATAAAATTCCACAAAAATGATAATAAGAAACAAGACCAGGTGAACTTTTTAAACCTACAATTTTCATTGAAATTGGTCCAGAAATGAATCCACTAAAAATCTCCCTAGCTTGGGTCAAAACTGGATTTTTGCAATTTGACTTTTGAAGTGATTATTAAAAGTTGTCTAACTTGAACTTTGCAACTGATTTGAAGGACTTAGACTGACATAATAAAGTGAAATGAGACTACTGCAAGATGTATTTATGAAATTTGAACACAAAATAAGCTTTTGGTTTTTGAAACTTTTAATAGATAAGCAGTTAAGACACTTAACCCATGATTTTGACTTTTGCTGCTCTAGGGTGCAAATGGGTGACTGAATTGATTTTAATAGAGCATAACAAGCTTAGGACTACAAGACTTAAATACTGAACAAACCTTAAGCTCAGTTTACTCAACTGATCCAAACAACCTTTAAAACTACAGTTTTGCAAATAAAATAAACCAACCACTGATTGAGCTAATGTAGACACTTAAGCTGAATTTACTAGACCTAAATACAACTACTTAAGTAGGTTAGAACAGGTTTGATGATCACAGGCTCAAATACAAACACAAATTGAAAACTGCATAAAAATGTGAAAAGGAGATAAAGAGCTCACAAGTGTTCAGCTGATAATACAGCTTAAACCAAACCCAAATTCACTATTCTAATCCATTTCCAACCCATTTCAACCTCTGCATCAACCACATACCATCACCAAGACCTGCTTGACCAAATTTCCTTCTCAGTTGACTTTCATTGACCATGGAACACAGTTGATTAAAATTGATGTATAAGCTTACAAAAAGCTTTAAATGGCTTAAATGAACTTATTGTAACTTAAGAATAAGCTCTTAGAGGATTGGAAATAAGATTTTTAAACTGAACTTCTCAACAGTGAATCATCAAAACATGAAATTTAAGTGAACCCTTTGATGAGTATTTACACACTCATCAATACAAAAATTTGATCCGCGCAAAACCGTCATGTTTTCTCACGCAAGCAAGAAACTTAAAACAGCTTAAGCACAGATGCAATGAAGATCTGAGGAGTACAATGTTTCCCCGGGTCGTTATGTCCCAGCGAGCTATGCAATGATTTATCAAACGTTTAGTGATCGAGGAATTTGAACGGAAAATGGATTTGTGATTATGATTATAACTAAGAAAAAGCCAACAAATAACAACGGCTTAATTGCAAATTAAAGGAAATTAAAAAGATAAAATCTATTAAATAAACGCTATCACTATATTTAAAATGATGTTTTTGTTTTTATGTTTTTATAAAACTGAATTAAAAATCTACGCGGCGTACAAATTAAAAAGTGAAACTTACACAATATTAACCCTAAAAATATGAAAATGATATTTTTATAAACCTAATGATAAAAGAAACTTTTTAGAAAAAGAAAACTATTTTTATCACTAATTATCTAATTATTATTAATTAAAAACTATTTTTAACTATTTAATAATTAACCAAAATACAAGAAATTAGGAAATAAAGCTAGAAAAATAAAATTATGAAATGGAAAAGTCTAAAATATCAAACTAGAATTTTCAAAACTATTTTTGTATTTTTCTGATTATTTTTCTATTTTTTATGAATTTTAAACTATTAAAAACTAATTAAATTACTAAAAATTACTAAATAAACTATGAAAAATCTGGAAAATTACTTTTTTCACTTTTTATATTTATCTAAACTTAAGAAAATTGAAAAATTATTTTTTTGAACCTTTTCTGAATTTTTTATATTAAATGCTATTTAAAATTGCTTAAAAACTACTTTAAATCAAAGAAAAATAGCTAAACAACTTGGAAAAATCTGAAAAATTTCAGGAAAAGTCTAAAATGATATTAGGAATATGAGAAAAATGGAAAAATAGGTGCTTATGTGGAGAAATATGAAACTGCTTTACAAGTGCTTATTGAAATAAGCACTTGAATAAGCTACAGTGACACAACTAGCACCAACTGATTACAGGAACTCAAATATGCTATAAGAACCTTAATGCAACTTAAATCAACAGGTTATAACTTCAGATTAGCAAGCTAGATCAGTTTTGATGATATGAGTTACAAGTTAAAACAACAAATCTGAGTGCTACTTTAAGCTTATGCAGAAGCTTCAAAATAAGCTCAATGTAAAAACTATGACTTGGAACTTGTAAAGGACCTGGGTGAGATCAATTGTTCCAAAAATCAGATAATTATAAGCTCTAATAAGACCTGTGCAAGTCTAGAAAAAACTGAGAAAACTCAGTTCATAAACAGATCTGTGGTGCAGGGCACTTTGGGTCTAAAAGGAGAGCTTGTTTGAAGCTTAAAAAAAATTTGTAAAATTCAACTAAAATGGTGACAAGAAATAGCACCAGCTGAGCTTTTTGAAATGCCAACTCTCACTGAGATTGGCTCAGAAATAAGCTCATGAAAAATCCTTGTAACTGACCCCAAAACAGACCTTAACTACTTTTGACTTTTGAATATATGAAGAACTTTGACTAATTTGAACTTTGGATCTAATTTTATCACTGAAGTAGATGTTATATGATGTGACAAGTATATTGCAAGCAATCTTAATGAGATCTAAACACAATACAATGAGTTGCAAATCCTAAAACTCCAACAGTGGCAGTTAAGACAGATTTGAAAGCAATTTTGACTTCTAGCTATGCAAGCACAAAGTATTGATGGAAATGAGTTCAAATGATCTTAAGACACATGAGATAACAAAAGGCAATCATTGAACAAGTCTTAATGACAGATAGAACAGTAATTCCAAACACCCCTTAGATCACTGATTTGAGCTTAAAACAGACTTAAACCATGAAACAACTTGATATTATGATCAAACTAATTTTAATTAACCTAGATACTACTAATTGAACAGGTTTTAACAAATTTAAACTACAAAAACTGATTTGGCTAAGAAGCTTTAAAACCACTTACAATTTGTCCCAAGCCACTATGGCTAGCAAATCAGTGAAACAAGTACCACTATCCTATCAAACCAATCCAATAGCTTCCATTTCAACCCATTCCATGTCTGAATCAACCCAAATCCATGCTGCATCATTTTTGATCCATTTTGACTTTTTGTTGACCAAGGTTCAAAATTGAGTGAAACTGAATTGTAAGCTTATGGAAAGCTATCTTAAGCTTATAAAAGCTTGTTTTATGTTGAAACTAAGCTATTCAAGGCTTAAGCAAATGAGTTTGAAATCACAAATCTCAACAGTGGACATAGAGAGTGAATATTGAGCATTAACTAAAATTGGTACTTGAACTAAGTTGTAAACACTTAAAAACTATTGTTTGATACAAAATAAGCTTAGAAATACAGATGAAAGTTATTTAAGACAAATTAAGCTACAATTCGACATACATTGTAAAAAAATAAAAGCTAGCTACTTGCTTGTTGCATCCCTTGGTCTTTTATACATCCAGAGCTCCTTCTCTCACCTCAATGAATAGTTCCCAGCAATAAAATTCACCATTGGATCACTGAAATCAATCTTAGCCGTTTAGAACATTTTGGCGCCAAAACCATTTTAACCGTTTGTGAGGTTGAGTGTTAGGTACAAGGGCATTAAATGAACCTTTGGCTTGTTGTGTTTGGAGGGGGGGTAGAGTAGGGCATGATGGAGGAGATGGAGTGTTAGTAGTGAAGGTAGCAGGGGTGATGATGGTGTTGGTTAACATGTGAAGGAGAGAGGGAAGGGGAGAGTCAAATGGTTTGACCGGTATTAAACAAAGGGGTTGGGTTGGATTCGGGTTAAAAACGGGTAAAGGTTTGGGCTGGGTAATTGGTTTGGGCCAAAGGTGTAAAAAGGGGTCCAATTGGATAGGTAATAACAAAAGGACCATAATTGCAATTTCCACAAAACCAAGGGGCCAAACCTGTAATTTTGCAAAGGTGCTTCAGGGACTGAAATTGACAAGAGTTGATATTACAAGGACCAAAGTTGTCCTTTTCAATTTTTCCAGGGGTCATTTCTGCCAATTTGCAAACTTGAAGGACCAATTTGTAATTTTCTCAAAACTTTTTACATTTTTCACCAAAGGACTAAATTTGACAAGTTATGATTTAAAAAGGACCTTTGATGATTTTTCTTTTGAAATTTTGACTCAGGGACTATTTTTGACAATTTTAGAAACTTGGGGGACTGAAACTGCCAATTATGCAAACTTTGCTCATTTTTCATCTGATTTTAAACATTTTGCATCTGAAACATATAAAATGCAATTTTGGAATATTTTCAGTGTTTTGATGCATTTCTGAGCATTTTTAGACGTTTTGCAGTTCAGATTTGATTAAAAATGATGAGTATTTACACACTCATCAATCCCCCACACTAAACTATTGCTAGTCCCTAGCAATCTTTTGAGAAAAACTTAATGGATTTGAAACTCTTTACCAAAAGCCATTACTTCTGGAGTAGCCAAATGTTTCAGTTCAAGTAAGAACCATGGTACACCGATAACCATGTGATTTTGAGCAAACCACCAGCTTTCAACGGATTTGATTTTGTCTTTACCAGTAGCCGTTTGCTCTGGACTAGCCAACTCTTAGATAAATTATCAATATTATCTTTGGTGAGCTGATTACCAATTATGGTTTTTCCACTGCCTTTACCACAAGCCATAATCTTGCGGGCTAGCCAACTCTTCACTTTTTAGGATATGGTAAGTTGAATACCATACAATTTTGGGCAAATTGCAAGCCGTCAACGGATTTGAGAAATCTTTACCAAGAGCCGTTTGCTCCTGGATTAGCCAATCCTTTTGTCTTACAGACATGGCGGACTGATAACCAAATGAGAAAGTGTAAAACACTTACTCCAAAAAAAAATTTTGGCCAAAAACGGGGGAATTGGTATAATTATATGATAAAATTCGTGAGAATTCCCCCCCACACTTAGAAATGAATATTGCCCTCAATATTCAAAGTACCGGCGGTTATGCCGAAACAAAGAACGTAAAAGGGAAATACTACGGCCATTATTTAGAAAGAAGATTTTTTTTTTTTTTTTTTTTTTTTTTTTTTTTTTTTTTTTATATAACCTGTGGGGCATCACCCCCACACTTAGGTGGTAGAAAGGGGTGAGAAGTCAGAAATATGGGTGAAAACCCATATGGTGCGTGCTACTGTTTTTGGTTACCGAGTCGCTAGCTTGACTCGACCCCGAATTCATTTGTTCATGGGGAAAGTAACGTGGAAAACCAATCTCAATCGGACTTTCGTTCACAATGTTAATAAACATATGAACATCAGAAAGTTCCACACCGATGAGATATAACCGCGGTATTGTTTAATAGTAGACACTATAAGGGATGATACCGGGGTCAAAGATGGTGTCCTCATTCCCGAAAGAGAAAAGGGAAAGAGCAACCACACCATCTGTGAAGAATGGAATAAAGACGTACATGAGAATGTATGTCCATTCCTCAGCAGAGAGAAGCAAATCACCAGTTTTGACATCTTTAAGCTTAAACTTGAAGCTTAGATGGTGATTGTCAAGAAGATGTCCGGGAGGGAGGGTGGGAAATGGTTCTTCAATCAACAAACTTTCCAGAAAAAGGATGTCTCCCTCCGGATCAAGGTAAGTGTTATCAATTCCCGTTGGAATTGACTCATCACTAAAAAATGCATCGACTTCATTCCAAAAGTTGTCATCTTCCTCATCAGAAGTGAGAGAAGGAATGGAAGAGTCGGGAATAAGACTAGAAGATGATGGATCATTTTTGAGCGATTCATCAATGGGAAGAATGTCTCCCATTGGATCACAAACATCATCATCCAACTCAGATGAAACTGAAGAGAGTTTGGTTTCATCCACAGAGTTAACAAACTCGATGCGACAAACTGATGCCGGAGGTGGGACAAGTGGTGTGCTCTTAGAGCTAGCAGTTTCCACCGCTTCCGATGAAGTCTCCGATTCTAGATCATCGTCATCATCATCAAGAACACTCTTGACTTCCCTGGTACAGCTTTCAAACCATTTGCTTGAACCAGGGGTGATTTTCAAAGCTTTGAGCTCAGCACGTTTTTGGTGAACACTCTTAACCGTGAAATTTGAGAGTGTTGCATTGATTCTTTCAGATTTTTGATCAATTGTGGTGATAACGCTACACGCGTCGTTCGGGGTCAAGGAAACTTCCTTTTCTTCGAGCAAGTTTTATAACACCCTAGGCAGTGAACCTAATCGTTGTAGTGTAGTAATTAGGGTAAGCCACGGGTATTGATATCGTTCTCTAGGGGAATAGGAATGCTAGTGAGAAGTTACTACGCTAAGGTTGAGGTTGAAGAAGATTATTTTTTGTATTTTTATATTTTTGTAGAAATGGAAAAGGTACGAATCTCGGGTATTGGATTTGGGGGGTTGGTATTGCTACCGATTACTCTACTATTATCTAATTATCTAAGCTAAGGTTGTGATAGTCTATGTCTAATTGATGTGTACTCGTATGATAGTTTAAAGATGTGTTTACTTAGGTTTTACTACTCCTTAATTATCTCCTATTGATGGTTGATTTGTCACGTCCTTATTCCTAGTTGCGTTGTGATTCTAAGGCTATAGGGCGTGCTTGTTTCCCTAACTCTTTGAAATTACCAAAGGGTCTTGTTTACAAATCCTCTAGTGATTTATAGACGCCTACTCTACGGTTGTCCTTGAATACTTTATCCTACAATTACCTAGATAATTATATTCTAAAGTTCACAAAGAAAAGTCAAGCATTAAGTACACAACGAATAATCTAGCGCACTCTAGATCATTAGTCAACTAAGATAAGTATCAACCAATCAATATTCAATAATCAAGTTTCATATTCCCTAAGCAAACACACAAATAAATTAGCCGGACATGGAGAACATGCAAGCATACACACAAATAATCAAAGACATAATAAAATTAATGAAGTAAATACTTATCTTGATGTATAATAGGGTTTAGAACCCTAAAATACTGCACAAGAAAGCCTTGGTTCGGTTTTAGGTTTTTACTCCAAAAGACTACACACAAAAACTGAAAAATTCGGATTCTATATATAAGATTACATCTGCGACGGCGTCACCTTATGTTTCGTGACGCCGTCGTGTCGCCGTCATTAGGGTTTCGTCTTGGCCACGTAAACCTTGCGACGGCGTCACCTTATGATTGTGACGCCGTCCCCTTCAGCTCTGACGCCGTCTTGGCTGCATCTAGGCCGTCTGAGTAACGACGGCCTACTCCTTTAGAACCTGACGTCGTCCCTTGAAAACATGCAATTTCGCTTCTGACCCGTCGCAAAATTCCTTCCCGACGGCGTCGCAGATATGCAGTGACGCCGTCGCCTTATGTTTCAGCAGCTTTGAGTGTCTCGATTCTGACTTTGGCCATTTTCTTCGTATATTCGCGCTTTTTCGTCCAAATAAGCATCATTCCAGCATTTTGCCTTCAAGAGACCTAAAAAGTGAAAAGGAACGATATTAAGCAATAACGGATACAGAAGTGATCGAATAAGGGCTTAAATGACCCCTCAAAAAGGTACCTTTTAAAACCTTATCAAATATCCCTACACTTGGTATTTGCTTGTCCTCAAGCAAATGTGCTTTTAGCCAATTAATTTATAAGTTAGGGGTCATGAAGCATCCATTCAAAACGGTCCACAACACATATAAGCCCCGCAAAAGTCATAACAAGCACGGAAATTACATACTAGCACCTCACATGGGGTGTTTGGATACTCACATCTCTCTCGGGTGTATATATGAAATATAACAAATCGGAAATGGAAGATAAACACTCATTAACCGGTCCTAGTACATAGATTACCATAGGCTTGAGAATAGATCAAACCTCCGTCGCTTTGGCGTAAGCACCTAGGAAAGACTATCAAAGAGGTCTTTAAAGGGTTGTAACGTTAGGCTTACGGTAGGGAAATAAGGGTTTGGTGGGATAGGCTATATATTGGTGGATAGTCAAAAATCTCTATGTTGCAAGTATACGAAGAATGGCGTTGCTAAGCCAAGACTCGACACTCTAAAACTCTAGGCAACGAAAATAAACAAACATAATTTAAAAGATAGATGTAGGATGGTAGCCCGTATGGTTTTTTTTTTTTTTTTTTTTTTTTTTTTTTTTTTTTTTTTTTTTTTTTTTTGAATTTTTTTTTTTTTTTTTTTTTTTTTTTTTTTTGTGCATACACTTTTACTCTACCATCCTCTACGGTACATCAAAATGATAGGGATTTATAGACACATCCCTACACTTGAGTTTTTATTACTCTAACACTAATTTGACCCGAATTGAAAAGATCAAAACACTTGGAGTACATTATTATGCAAACAAAGGGAATTTGAGTTTAACGTTCTCTTTCCTATGTTTCATAAACTTTAACTTTTCCCATGAATCCCAATCATCCCAAAACTGTATACAAGGGATATGACTCGACTTAGCAACTCATGCAAGCAACCAGATAATTGAACTAAGGGTTTTGGGTGATAACATAAATTTGCACTAAAAGTGAGTGCAATAAAGGTAGGCTAAGGCGATTTGGGTGTATATTTGGGGGTGGGGTGTAAACAATGCTCTTCATTGATATTCCGGAAAAACCGAAATATCACGAGAACCGCGAAAAGGATAGGCTCTGAGGGGTTAACTAGGGGTATCGTGTACTAAAGATGAGTACAACGCAAAGGGTATGGGGGAATTACTCAACCGATATGGAAGAAGTAATTATATTACAGGTATCAAACAAGGGTTTATCCTAATGCCTCTTATCATCTAGTTATTCCTAACTACACAAGTGTAGCCTCACTTGCGATCTCGGAATGCATCACAAAACAAGTTCTAGAATCTAATATACTACCGGTTCACACTCTAAGCATTAAAGATGAATGCTTTAATTCCTACTAATCTAAGGGCGATCCTCACGTTTTGGGTGGAATTTAGGTGGTAAGGGTTTTTTTTGTGCTAGTCATGCAACTTCCTATCCATGAGACGCTTTTGTTAAGACTAATGGCCCACTCTTATACGTCATGAAAAAAATTTTAAATTTGGCTAAAATTACCCTAACCTACATTTTCTCATGGTTTATTACACAAATACACTTGGACAAAGCAAACAGTCAAGGATAAGCATAGTTTCAAAGTTCCCGTTTATTTTCCCTCCCTACACTTAAACTGAACATTGTCCCCAATGTTCCCCGAAAGTATCAAAGTTATGATAATAGAAGGTAATTAAAAACGAAAGAAACTAATACTCCCCTGATTAGCTCGGTAGGATCCGTAAAAAGTGGTGGTTAAATCTTTTCCAAGAAGAGTTTTTGCGTGAAAGGCTCCTTCTTAACTTGTGTAACTTCTTCTTGACAAACTAAACCTGCACACTAGAAGAAAACAAACGAAACCTTCGCGTAAAATCGGCGGTAATAATATACATAAGACTCGATTTAAACTAGGATATAATGCTTGTGGAATGGATGTTTACAGAATTTGTTTTGAAAGTTAAGATCTGGAAAATTCCAAAATTTTACAAGTAGCTCAGAAAACGAGAAAAAGTAAGCTGGAGTTTTTTTTTTATTCCTTCCTGACGCCGTCAGGTTGCAATCCTGACGCCGTCAGGTTATCCTGACAAAAACTGGTCTGCGATTTTCTGGAAAAAATTCTGGAAAATTTACATCTTTAGAATCTGGAAAAACTTCTGCAAAAACATCCATTATGACTCGATACAAGCATTTGACTCGAACAAACAAACATATATATCTTTTAGTTAATTGTTATTCTCATGTTCACGTTTCTTATGAAAACGTGTGTAATCCTCCCTACACTTATCCTTTATGTAAAATACCTTTATATGTAATTAAGACGAGGTTAAAAACAAAATAAAGCATTTTTACAAATTTAAACATGAGGACAAACAATTAATAAAAGATATATGACACACAAATAAAAATAAAAACAAATACACATGGGTTGCCTCCCAAGAAGCGCTTGTTTTTGTTCGAGTCACGAGCCTGACTCTACCCTTATTTAACAGATAAAGGGGAAGTTTTCCCTACACTTAAGTTCAAATGCGGGTGATAGTAGCAATACACACCCTTAGGGTGGAAATTTGCTACGTGAGGAGAGAGTGATGGGTGATTTATATGCTCAAAGGAGTGTGCTCTATTCATTATAACCTTACCTAAGTCTATTGGTGTAGCGAGAGAATCAAATCTCTCTCCTAAGAATGGATCATTTTCTACCAACTTCAAAAGATTCCTGGTTAAGGATCCATCTTGACCTAATAAACCCGGTTTAAACCCATAGTGTTTCTTGTTATCAACCATGAATGGGTGATATAAGTGTGTAAGGTCATGGGTTACTCCTATATCGGCTTCTACTCTACATGGCCTAGAATCTACCACCTTTATCAAGCAACTACCCGGACTATCTATTTTGATGGGTGGATTGGGGCCTACTTCAATTCCAAGATTCACATCTAAAGACGGAAAATTGGGTAAGGTTTTTAAGTGAGGCTCCGGTTCATCAAAATATGGAACTTCCCTAGGACTAAGAGAGAGGTCATGACAACAAGCATCTAAACCTACATTCTCTAATGGCGTTTGGTCCAAAGGTTCTCTAATTGGGGTTCCTATAGTCTCTTCTACTTCTTCCGGGTAAGTTATAGGCGATGTGTGTTCCTCAAGTGATGGTAAGACTTGTGGGTTATCCGATGGGGTTGGATTTTCTACTCTATCCTCCATCTTATCAAGATCACCTATGTATTCATTTTGTATTGTGGTAGCGCCTAACCATGACATGCACCTTGGTACCTCAACTCTAATCATCTCCTTCCTAAACAACCTTTCCGACCGAAGTTTCCAAGTTGAAAATAGGTCTAAAAATTCGTTTTTTGGGTCCCATGTTCCACTTCTAAATTGGGCGTGAATCTCAAAGGTTTCCCATGCAAATCGAGCACCACGTCCCCAAATATCCCCATCCGTTACATAGTCAAGTCTCCTTTGGGTTTCGTGGGCGATACGAGTGTAAAAGAATTGTAGTGGAAACAGTAAGTCAATACCATGATAAAGGACTTTTTGCAATAAATATTTAATGCGAGTCCAAGCCTCAGGAAAGGATTCATCATGATGTTGCTGGAACCTCAGGATCTCATTTTGGAGTGGAAAGGGTAGATTATGTAGTGGATTTTGTTGATTGGGTGAAAGTTTTGGTGGATTCGCGTTCTCCATGATGGTGAACGGAAGAGTCAATGGAAAAGTTTTACGAACAAAGGCACAAAGAAGGGGGATAGACTACGAGGAAGCTAAAAATGAGAAAAAAGTTACTTGATAGGAATCAAGTAAGGAAACCTAAACGAGGTGGACTACTAACTAGCTATTCTATTCCCCGGCAGCGGCGCCAAAAACTTGATAACGCTACACGCGTCGTTCGGGGTCAAGGAAACTTCCTTTTCTTCGAGCAAGTTTTATAACACCCTAGGCAGTGAACCTAATCGTTGTAGTGTAGTAATTAGGGTAAGCCACGGGTATTGATATCGTTCTCTAGGGGAATAGGAATGCTAGTGAGAAGTTACTACGCTAAGGTTGAGGTTGAAGAAGATTATTTTTTGTATTTTTATATTTTTGTAGAAATGGAAAAGGTACGAATCTCGGGTATTGGATTTGGGGGGTTGGTATTGCTACCGATTACTCTACTATTATCTAATTATCTAAGCTAAGGTTGTGATAGTCTATGTCTAATTGATGTGTACTCGTATGATAGTTTAAAGATGTGTTTACTTAGGTTTTACTACTCCTTAATTATCTCCTATTGATGGTTGATTTGTCACGTCCTTATTCCTAGTTGCGTTGTGATTCTAAGGCTATAGGGCGTGCTTGTTTCCCTAACTCTTTGAAATTACCAAAGGGTCTTGTTTACAAATCCTCTAGTGATTTATAGACGCCTACTCTACGGTTGTCCTTGAATACTTTATCCTACAATTACCTAGATAATTATATTCTAAAGTTCACAAAGAAAAGTCAAGCATTAAGTACACAACGAATAATCTAGCGCACTCTAGATCATTAGTCAACTAAGATAAGTATCAACCAATCAATATTCAATAATCAAGTTTCATATTCCCTAAGCAAACACACAAATAAATTAGCCGGACATGGAGAACATGCAAGCATACACACAAATAATCAAAGACATAATAAAATTAATGAAGTAAATACTTATCTTGATGTATAATAGGGTTTAGAACCCTAAAATACTGCACAAGAAAGCCTTGGTTCGGTTTTAGGTTTTTACTCCAAAAGACTACACACAAAAACTGAAAAATTCGGATTCTATATATAAGATTACATCTGCGACGGCGTCACCTTATGTTTCGTGACGCCGTCGTGTCGCCGTCATTAGGGTTTCGTCTTGGCCACGTAAACCTTGCGACGGCGTCACCTTATGATTGTGACGCCGTCCCCTTCAGCTCTGACGCCGTCTTGGCTGCATCTAGGCCGTCTGAGTAACGACGGCCTACTCCTTTAGAACCTGACGTCGTCCCTTGAAAACATGCAATTTCGCTTCTGACCCGTCGCAAAATTCCTTCCCGACGGCGTCGCAGATATGCAGTGACGCCGTCGCCTTATGTTTCAGCAGCTTTGAGTGTCTCGATTCTGACTTTGGCCATTTTCTTCGTATATTCGCGCTTTTTCGTCCAAATAAGCATCATTCCAGCATTTTGCCTTCAAGAGACCTAAAAAGTGAAAAGGAACGATATTAAGCAATAACGGATACAGAAGTGATCGAATAAGGGCTTAAATGACCCCTCAAAAAGGTACCTTTTAAAACCTTATCATGTGGCAACACTCTTTTTGTATAGAGGTTTGGAGTCTTGGTTAATATTTAACGTGAGCTCTTCGTCGTCAACCCGTATGGTCAACTCTTCCGCAAACACATCAATCAGAGCACGACTCGTTTTCAAGAAAGCTCTCCCTAAGATGAGGGGAACTCTAGGATCCGCATCGAAGTCTACTACAACAAAGTCAGCATGAAAGTGAAATTTTCCCACTTTCATCACGACATCCTCGGCTATCCCAAGTGGACGAGTTACGGTACGGTCCGCTAGCTCGAGTGTCATACGAGTGGATGAAAGTTCAGGAAGAGACAGTTTCTTCCATACTGAGAGTGGCATGAGGTTAATGCTAGCGCCAAGATCGGCCAAGGCGGAGCATTGAAACATCCCCAAGAAATCACACGGGATTAAGAACCTGCCAGGGTCTTCAAGCTTTTCGGGAAGCTTATTAAGAATGGCCGCTGAGCATTGCTCATTGAGAGGAGTTTTCGCCATCTCTGATAGCTTGTCTTTGTTGGTGAGTAAGCCTTTAAGCGTGGATGCAAATTTAGGCATTAGAACGAGAGCATCAACGAAGCTTATATCAAAATGAAGCTCATTGAAGATTTGGAAAAATTTTTCCATTTGCTCTTTGTTTTTGTCTTTGAGCTTCTCATCATTCATTCTTGATGGGTAAGGAAGCTGACTAGACTTTTGAGCCGGGATGGAAGTGTTTTCTGGCTCAGGATTTTTCCTCGGAACATCGGGTTCCGGACTTAAGGCTTGGACTACCGAAGGTGGGACGTGTGCGGTACTTCGTGGGCTTGAATAATGCACCTTGTCCGTTGTCTCCTTGGTAACTTGACTAAATGCCACAGGAGGAGGGGGCATAGGAGTCTTAGGTCCATTGTGCGTCTTACCACTACGAGTGGTGACGGCTTTCAACTCGGCATTTGGATTGGGAATAGTATTGCCTGGGAGTCCTCCAGAAGATGGCGAAGCTTTGTTCATATTCATGTTCATGAAACTGCTCATCATATTCTTTAACTCATTTGTCTGCCGAGACATTGTGGTATCAATTTCCCTTTTAAGCTCAACTCTCATGTTATTGATCTGAGTTTGCATTGAACGCATGTTTGACTCAGTCATTTTCATGAAGTCATTTGGCATGGGAGCTTGAGGAGGTGGTTGATAACTTTGATGATTTGGAGCTTGATATGGTTGAGGTTGGTTGAAATTGTTCCGGTTTTGATTGAAATTTTGAGAGTTATTGAAATTTTGTCCTTGATTCGGAACAAAGCGATTTTGATTGCCATGGTTTTGATTGCCATGGTTTTGCACAGGAGGAAAACCAGGTGGTGTCATACCGCTAGGTGCACGGTAGTGAGGATCAGCTTGTGGTCGGTATTGATTGTGGTTTACCGAAGCTACGGGAGCTTGGTAAAAGGAAGCATCGGTTGCTTGACAATCATAATACGCGTGTGGACCACTACAAGTTTCACACACCTTGTTTACGGCTTTGATTGGTTCAGGCTTATGAATTTCGCTTTTGATTTCCTTAACCTCTTTTATCATACAATGGATGATGTCCGTTAGAGCGGCTAACGGAGCGGCTAACTCGGAAGAGTTACCGGATGAAGAAGCAGGAGTGTTCGGAACATTGACTTTGTTGCGAGAAATAGGAACTTTTGATTTTTGCTCGCAAATCTCAATCACATCTTTAGGTTTACGATTCAAGATATTGCCGCCTGCGGCTGCATTCAAGGAATCTTGATCATTACCGTTCAACCCATTGTAAAAGATATTGACTTGTTGAAGCTCCGTGAATTCATGATGGGGGCATTTCCTGAGGAGATCTTTGAATCTCTCCCATGCCTCTCCAAAATTTTCATCGAAATTTTGACGAAATCTAGAAATTTCATTTTTAAGATTAGTCGTCTTTGATGGAGGAAAGAAGTAATTCACAAACTTTTGAACAAGATCCTCCCAAGTTTCGATGGATCGAGGGGGTTCTTTTTCCAGCCAAATCCGGGCTGTCCCCTCAAGAGAGAATGAAAATAGCATCAACTTGATCACTTTTTGTGGCACATCCTTGAAATTGATAGTTGAGGTTAACTTGTTAAACCAACGGATGTGTGCATACGGGTCTTCTCGATCAGACCCGCGGAATTGATTTGTAGACACAAGTGTGATCAAATGTGTCTTCAATTCGAAGTGATCAGAATTGATAACGGGTAAAACGATGGCATCTCCATAACCCTCGGTGGGTGCTTGGAGCATTTCCGCCATAGTACGTTCGTCTGCCATGTTGTTGCTTGAAATAGTACGAATCTCGGGTTCGACTATTTGGGCAGCACGTCTACGAGAACGTGATCTGCGCAAAACTGTCAAGTCTAATCACACAAACTGGTCACTTGTGAATGACCAGCCGTAACAGACTTAAAACAGTTCAGACACAAATGCAATGAAGATCTGAGGAGTATAGAGTCTCCCCGGGTCGTTATGTCCCAGCGAGCTATGCAATGGATTATCAAACGTTTAGTGATCGAGGAGATTTGAACGGAAAAAGGGATTAGATATGATTATAACTACAGAAAAAGCCAACAAATTACAGAGGCTTAAATGCAAATTAAAGAAAATTAAAAAGATAAAAAATATTAAATAAACGCTATCACTATTTTTTAAAATGATGTTTTTGATTTTATAAAATAAAATGACTTAAATAAACTATTTTAATTAAAACGTAAACCTAAATTATCTAAAAACATTACCTAAAATGAAAACGTGCGTTATATGTAAAAGTTACGCGAGTGCGCAAAAAAAACGTAAAATTTGTAAAATAAAAGTCCTACGAATGCAAAACTAATTTTCCTACATTCTAATTGACTAAAAATAATTTTAGGAAAAAGCGGAATATTTTTTTGAGTTTTTATTTATTTATTATGAATTAAAAACTAGATTTATAAAAACTAATTATTAAAAATAACTATTGAATTTAAAAATTACCAAAAAATCCAGTACTTTGTTAAACACTAAATAAGAGAAGAAAAAAAACAAAAAAAAAACAAATGCTAGCTTCATCCTATAATCAGTTAATATTGGAAAAGAATTTTTAAGCATATTTACTAAAAACGTAGTTAAAAGAATAACAATGCAAGGAAATAACAACAAGCACAGTTAGAGCAGATGGTAGGGAGTGAGTGTGCTGTGTACGTGGGTTGGCTGAAGGTCTTGGGTTCGAATCCCACCTCCAGCCTTTTTGCTCACTTATTTATTTTTTTGATTTAAACTCAAACTTTAAAAACTTGAAAACAAACTGTGAACATCTTGTTACAGCAGATTTGTACACTAAATATGAATGGGGTTGTTTGGTACAGGTGCAGCTAAGGGGGCTGTTTGGGACAGCGTTCTAAGGGGCTGTTTGGCTTGTTTGGGACAGTGGAACTAAAGGATACTATAGGTTACAACAAGCTCTTAGACGCCGCAAACAAACTACTTCCTAAATAGTACTAAGCTAATATACTAAAAATCTACCAAAGCAACTTAAATAAGCACTTGAAAAGCTAAAGCTAAACTTTTTATGAAAACTTAAAATATGAAAACTGAAAATAAGCGGATTAACAGTATACTATTTGGACAGAAAGCTTTAGGAAAGATAGAACCAAACACACCTTAACAGTTACTCGAGCACAAACAAACAAGCACAACAGGAAAAGTAAGCTAGACTAGTAAATGCATAGTAAAAATAAGCTAGTTAAAAATGGAACAAGCTAAATGAAATAGGGATGAGCAGTAGGCATAAAAAAGGAAAATCCTAAGCTAGCCATTAAACACTCTAAAGTAAAAGTAAGCTAAAATGACCATCAAATAAGCTGCAGACTATTGATTTATATCTAACATGAGCAGAAGATAATAAAATTGAACCAAAGAAGGAATTGGATGAAAGCAAAACTAAAGGGAAACTTAAACTAAAAGAATAAGATAAATAAACAATGAAAAGCAATAAATAAGCTACTAGTTTGCAAATCTAACCTAATTAATCCAAAAAAAACCAAGGATTCTAAATAAGCTAAACAAGAAGGAAATAACCTCACAAAGAACTCCACTGTGCACTGAACTGCTGCTGTTGTGTTGGTGCAGCTAAAACAGGCCAAAGGGCTAGTTTGGAGCTTATTTGAGATAAGCTAGGGAAAGAATTTGAACCTGAGCTTTTGGGGAATTCAAGAACACCTGGCTGACAACCCTTTGCCCCCCTCATCTGTCATTAATAAGCTGTTTATAGCTTTTTAATAAGCTGCAAAAAGCTTTGGAAGTGACTGCAAGCTGCCTGCACAGAACAGTTAGTTGACCAGACCACCACTTTGATTGAATAGCAGACCCATCAAACTATTTTTTTTATTTTTTTCCTTTTGACCCAAGTTAGACAAGCTGGTCAATTCATCATTTTTATTTTTTAAAATTTCCTAACCCAACCTAAATTTGCTTAAACTGCTAAGCAAAAACTGAGGAAACTCAAGCTCTTTATTTTTTTATTTTTTTTTCTTTGAAACTAGATAAGATGAAAATAAGCAAAACTCTTGTCTAACTCAAATAACTTGTTTCTTATACTCAAAATTGGTTTGACTTCAGTGGTCAAAATGGGTACAAACCACTTTTACCCATTCAAATGTTTTTTAAACAAACACTACCTAAAGTAACCAAATGCAGTTTTGACAATTCTCCTAGATGAAAACTAACTTAAACTCTTTTGTAAAACTTAAATCTATCATAAAATCAACCCATTAACAACTGAAATCCAGAATCCATCCAAACTCGTTTTGACTAACACAGTTTGACTATTGTTGACTTTATTCAAAAAAACTTGGAAATTGGCCTCTGACAAACAAATAAGCTTACATAAGCTTGTAAAAGCTTATGTGAGCTGATTATAACAGTATTTAAACAAAACTACAACAATTTAACTTAAAACAGATTTTAAGTTGAAAACAGGAATATGCATTAATGAAAGAAGATTACACTTATGAGAGTACAATTGCATTAACTACTAGAGAACACTTAAATTGACAGTAAAACAAAAGGGTCCAAATTTCTCTAATACATGAGTAATTAGACTAAAACTGAAAACTTAAATTAAAACTAAAACCTAACTAAGAACTAACTACTCTCCAAACTTGCTTCTTTCTTCTCTTTTTATAGCTCAGATGCTTTCTCTTTCATCACTGATTAAATCCCACCTCTCTTGATGGCCATTGGATGAGAAAACATGATCTTGGCCATTCATCACTTTTTGGCGGGAAATTGAGTTTTGACAGTTTGATGAGATAGAGTGTATAGAGGTGAGAAGTAATCAATGTGTTTTGGAGTATAGTTGAGGTGGAGTGTGAGGAGGGGAAAGGTGAGCAGGGGGGGAAAGATAAAGCCTGGGTGTTTGCAGGTTTGATGATGGTGGTTTGGTAACTCGTGAGGGAGAGAGGGAAAAGCAGTCAAAGGGTTTGACTGCTAATATAAAAAAAAGGGTCCAAAATTGTATTATGACAGGGGGTCCAAGGTATTTGTGATAAGGGTCCAAATGGGTTTAAAGAGTTTAATAAATACAAGGACTATTATTGTAAATCCTGAAAATTGGAGGACCATAGTTGCCAACTCATCAAAGATGTTCCAAGGACTTAGAGTGACAATCTTCAAAAGTACAAGGACCAATGTTGCCATTTTCACATTTTCCAGGGACCAATTCTGCCAATTTTGAAACTTGAAGGACCAATTTGCAATTTTCTCAAACTTTTTATATTTTTCACCAAAGGACTAAATTTGATAACTTTTGATTTTAAAAGGACCTTTGATGATTTTTCTTTTGAAATTTTGACTCAGGGACTATTTTTGACAATTTTAGAAACTTGGGGGACTGAAACTGCCAATTATGCAAACTTTGCTCATTTTTCATCTGTTTTTAAACATTTTGCATCTGAAACATATAAAATGCAATTTTGGAATATTTTCAGTATTTTGATGCATTTCTGAACATTTTTAGACGTTTTGCAGTTCAGATTTGACTAAAAATGATGAGTATTTGCACACTCATCAATCCCCCACACTAAACTATTGCTAGTCCCTAGCAATCTTTTGAGAAAAACTTAATGGATTTGAATCTCTTTACCAAAAGCCATTACTTCTGGAGTAGCCAAATGTTTCAGTTCAAGTAAGAACTATGGTACACCGATAACCATGTGATTTTGAGCAAACCACCAGCTTTCAACGGATTTGATTTGTCTTTACCAGAAGCCGTACCCTTCTGGACTAGCCAACTCTTAGATAAATTATCAATATTATCTTTGGTGAGCTGATTACCAATTATGGTTTTTCCACTGCCTTTACCACAAGCCATAAACTTGCGGGCTAGCCAACTCTTCACTTTTTAGGATATGGTGAGCTGAATACCATACAATTTTGGGCAAATTGCAAGCCATATAAACGGATTTGAGATATCTTTACCAAGAGCCGTTTGCTCCTGGATTAGCCAATCCTTTTGTCTTACAGACATGGCGGACTGATAACCAATTGAGTAAGTGCAAAACACTTACTCCAAAAAAAAAAATTTTTTTTTGCCAAAAACGGGGGAATTGGTATAATTATATGATAAAATTCGTGAGAATTCCCCCCCACACTTAGAAATGAATATTGCCCTCAATATTCAAAGTACCGGCGGTTATGCCGAAACAAAGAACGTAAAAGGGAAATAGTACGGCCATTATTTAGAAAGATATATATATATATATATATATATATATATATATATATATATATATATATATATATATATTTTTTTTTAGATAATATATATATATATATATAACATGTGGGGCAACTCCCCCACACTTAGGTGGTACACACGGGTGAAAACCCATGTTAAGCTACTGTTTTTGATTACCGAGTCGCTAGCTTGACTCGACCCCGAATTCATTTGTTCATGGGGAAGCAAAGTGGAAGAAACAATCTCCATCGGACTTTCATCCAAGATGTTTGGACAAACATTTGAAGCACGTGAAAGTTCCACACCGATGAGATATAGAGAGAACCGGCTCAAAAATGATAAATGAAAATGCCGGGATCAAAAATAGTGTCCTCATTCCCGAAGGAGAAAAGGGAACGAGAAGTCACACCATATGTGAAGAAAATAAGGAAAATCATGATGATGATCATGACTAACTCCTCATTATCAGAAGGGGAATTCATGATTTTTGGATCATGAATCTCATCAGTGAGGATAGAATCGTCATCACATGATGGAAGAGATAAGTTAGAATACAGAGGTGGGACAAGTGGTGTGCTCTGAGAGCTAGCAATTTCCACCACTTCCGTGATGGTCTCTGTATCGGCCTCAGACATTTCATCGAAAAGAGGATTTACTTTCCCAAAAGTGTAGTCATTATTAAATTCAAAAAGAGGATTTGAGAAAATCCCGGAAGTAACCTCAGAAATGTCGAGAGAATCACAACAAGGCAAATCACAATCACTATCGGATATATCCTCAGACTCACTTGGGATTGGGACAAGATCCTCAACACTAGACGATTCCGTTTCCGAAATAGTGCTGAGATGATCATCCTCCATTATGAGAGAGTCTTTGGAAGCAATAATAGGTAAGATAGGTGTGATAGCAATAGACTGAGGGAGTTGAGAAATAAGATCGTTCAATTGAGTAACACTCTCCTCGTCGTAATCATAGTATTCCTTCATTTGAATACTATCCTCATCATCGTCGTCATCATATCTGATTCTTATATTCATCTGCTGAAGCTTACACACCATTCTTTTCATTTGCAGTTTCTTTCGAATGCGTATTTCTTCAGAACTTTGAGGAAGATTACACTCCTCGTAATCATTGAAATGATGTGAAGGCTCGGAAGTCTGATGACTGATGGAATACTGTGGGGGTTGGAAATTGTCAAAACCGGGAGAATTGGAATTTTGAAAATTTTGATTCACCGGCTGACATTCAAAAGTCGCATGAGGACCCCCACAATTCTCACAACAGAGATAATTGGGAAAATAACTTTCACCAAAGTTCTGATTGTAACATGATTCCGGCTCATAGACAAGCGGGACCTGTGGTGGACAATCAAAACCGTAATGAGAATCATTCCCACAAAACTCGCATGAGTGGGATTCGTATTGGGGGTGTGGAGGTAGGTAGGAAAAATCGGGTCCTTCATTATTTGAAATGGGATCGGGATTACCGACAAACTTGTCTCCGAAACCCACATTGGTACATCGCCGACAATTTCCACCGTTAAATGGACCTCCACACCAGGAACATGTCGAAAACCATGACATCAAGAATTAAACGGTTAAGAGGGATAAGAGATGAAGAATTAAACAGATTGGAGGATAAAGGAATGGAGAATTAAACAGATTAGAGGGTAAAGATGAATATTTTTGGATTTTTGAAAAATAGGCTATAGAAACAAAGAATAAAAATATTTTTGGGTTTTTGATTTTTATAAGAAAATATAAATACATACAGATGGTATAAACAAGGAGTGAATATCCAAATCACTAATCTGCTAGACGGAAGATAATCAGCACAGCTCCCCGGCAGCGGCGCCAAAATTTTGATCTGCGCAAAACTGTCAAGTCTAATCACACAAACTGGTCACTTGTGAATGACCAGCCGTAACAGACTTAAAACAGTTCAGACACAAATGCAATGAAGATCTGAGGAGTATAGAGTCTCCCCGGGTCGTTATGTCCCAGCGAGCTATGCAATGGATTATCAAACGTTTAGTGATCGAGGAGATTTGAACGGAAAAAGGGATTAGATATGATTATAACTACAGAAAAAGCCAACAAATTACAGAGGCTTAAATGCAAATTAAAGAAAATTAAAAAGATAAAAAATATTAAATAAACGCTATCACTATTTTTTAAAATGATGTTTTTGATTTTATAAAATAAAATGACTTAAATAAACTATTTTAATTAAAACGTAAACCTAAATTATCTAAAAACATTACCTAAAATGAAAACGTGCGTTATATGTAAAAGTTACGCGAGTGCGCAAAAAAAACGTAAAATTTGTAAAATAAAAGTCCTACGAATGCAAAACTAATTTTCCTACATTCTAATTGACTAAAAATAATTTTAGGAAAAAGCGGAATATTTTTTTGAGTTTTTATTTATTTATTATGAATTAAAAACTAGATTTATAAAAACTAATTATTAAAAATAACTATTGAATTTAAAAATTACCAAAAAATCCAGAACTTTGTTAAACACTAAATAAGAGAAGAAAAAAAACAAAAAAAAAAACAAATGCTAGCTTCATCCTATAATCAGTTAATATTGGAAAAGAATTTTTAAGCATATTTACTAAAAACGTAGTTAAAAGAATAACAATGCAAGGAAATAACAACAAGCACAGTTAGAGCAGATGGTAGGGAGTGAGTGTGCTGTGTGCGTGGGTTGGCTGAAGGTCTTGGGTTCGAATCCCACCTCCAGCCTTTTTGCTCACTTATTTATTTTTTTGATTTAAACTCAAACTTTAAAAACTTGAAAACAAACTGTGAACATCTTGTTACAGCAGATTTGTACACTAAATATGAATGGGGTTGTTTGGTACAGGTGCAGCTAAGGGGGCTGTTTGGGACAGCGTTCTAAGGGGCTGTTTGGCTTGTTTGGGACAGTGGAACTAAAGGATACTATAGGTTACAACAAGCTCTTAGACGCCGCAAACAAACTACTTCCTAAATAGTACTAAGCTAATATACTAAAAATCTACCAAAGCAACTTAAATAAGCACTTGAAAAGCTAAAGCTAAACTTTTTATGAAAACTTAAAATATGAAAACTGAAAATAAGCGGATTAACAGTATACTATTTGGACAGAAAGCTTTAGGAAAGATAGAACCAAACACACCTTAACAGTTACTCGAGCACAAACAAACAAGCACAACAGGAAAAGTAAGCTAGACTAGTAAATGCATAGTAAAAATAAGCTAGTTAAAAATGGAACAAGCTAAATGAAATAGGGATGAGCAGTAGGCATAAAAAAGGAAAATCCTAAGCTAGCCATTAAACACTCTAAAGTAAAAGTAAGCTAAAATGACCATCAAATAAGCTGCAGACTATTGATTTATATCTAACATGAGCAGAAGATAATAAAATTGAACCAAAGAAGGAATTGGATGAAAGCAAAACTAAAGGGAAACTTAAACTAAAAGAATAAGATAAATAAACAATGAAAAGCAATAAATAAGCTACTAGTTTGCAAATCTAACCTAATTAATCCAAAAAAAACCAAGGATTCTAAATAAGCTAAACAAGAAGGAAATAACCTCACAAAGAACTCCACTGTGCACTGAACTGCTGCTGTTGTGTTGGTGCAGCTAAAACAGGCCAAAGGGCTAGTTTGGAGCTTATTTGAGATAAGCTAGGGAAAGAATTTGAACCTGAGCTTTTGGGGAATTCAAGAACACCTGGCTGACAACCCTTTGCCCCCCTCATCTGTCATTAATAAGCTGTTTATAGCTTTTTAATAAGCTGCAAAAAGCTTTGGAAGTGACTGCAAGCTGCCTGCACAGAACAGTTAGTTGACCAGACCACCACTTTGATTGAATAGCAGACCCATCAAACTATTTTTTTGATTTTTTTCCTTTTGACCCAAGTTAGACAAGCTGGTCAATTCATCATTTTTATTTTTTAAAATTTCCTAACCCAACCTAAATTTGCTTAAACTGCTAAGCAAAAACTGAGGAAACTCAAGCTCTTTATTTTTTTATTTTTTTTTTCTTTGAAACTAGATAAGATGAAAATAAGCAAAACTCTTGTCTAACTCAAATAACTTGTTTCTTATACTCAAAATTGGTTTGACTTCAGTGGTCAAAATGGGTACAAACCACTTTTACCCATTCAAATGTTTTTTAAACAAACACTACCTAAAGTAACCAAATGCAGTTTTGACAATTCTCCTAGATGAAAACTAACTTAAACTCTTTTGTAAAACTTAAATCTATCATAAAATCAACCCATTAACAACTGAAATCCAGAATCCATCCAAACTCGTTTTGACTAACACAGTTTGACTATTGTTGACTTTATTCAAAAAAACTTGGAAATTGGCCTCTGACAAACAAATAAGCTTACATAAGCTTGTAAAAGCTTATGTGAGCTGATTATAACAGTATTTAAACAAAACTACAACAATTTAACTTAAAACAGATTTTAAGTTGAAAACAGGAATATGCATTAATGAAAGAAGATTACACTTATGAGAGTACAATTGCATTAACTACTAGAGAACACTTAAATTGACAGTAAAACAAAAGGGTCCAAATTTCTCTAATACATGAGTAATTAGACTAAAACTGAAAACTTAAATTAAAACTAAAACCTAACTAAGAACTAACTACTCTCCAAACTTGCTTCTTTCTTCTCTTTTTATAGCTCAGATGCTTTCTCTTTCATCACTGATTAAATCCCACCTCTCTTGATGGCCATTGGATGAGAAAACATGATCTTGGCCATTCATCACTTTTTGGCGGGAAATTGAGTTTTGACAGTTTGATGAGATAGAGTGTATAGAGGTGAGAAGTAATCAATGTGTTTTGGAGTATAGTTAAGGTGGAGTGTGAGGAGGGGAAAGGTGAGCAGGGGGGGAAAGATAAAGCCTGGGTGTTTGCAGGTTTGATGATGGTGGTTTGGTAACTCGTGAGGGAGAGAGGGAAAAGCAGTCAAAGGGTTTGACTGCTAATATAAAAAAAAGGGTCCAAAATTGTATTATGACAGGGGGTCCAAGGTATTTGTGATAAGGGTCCAAATGGGTTTAAAGAGTTTAATAAATACAAGGACTATTATTGTAAATCCTGAAAATTGGAGGACCATAGCTGCCAACTCATCAAAGATGTTCCAAGGACTTAGAGTGACAATCTTCAAAAGTACAAGGACCAATGTTGCCATTTTCACATTTTCCAGGGACCAATTCTGCCAATTTTGAAACTTGAAGGACCAATTTGCAATTTTCTCAAACTTTTTATATTTTTCACCAAAGGACTAAATTTGATAACTTTTGATTTTAAAAGGACCTTTGATGATTTTTCTTTTGAAATTTTGACTCAGGGACTATTTTTGACAATTTTAGAAACTTGGGGGACTGAAACTGCCAATTATGCAAACTTTGCTCATTTTTCATCTGTTTTTAAACATTTTGCATCTGAAACATATAAAATGCAATTTTGGAATATTTTCAGTATTTTGATGCATTTCTGAACATTTTTAGACGTTTTGCAGTTCAGATTTGACTAAAAATGATGAGTATTTGCACACTCATCAGAACGTCTTCTTGGAATTTCTGCTAGATCACGCAAAGGACTCAATGATCTAGAAGAACGAGTGCGCATGCACTAGAGATAACTCTAAGGGATCTCAGAGTTAAGAAGAGAAATGGGAATTATGAAAATCTTTCAGATGAGAATGAGAATTATGAAGACGTTTTATAAAAATGGGGTGAGAAGAATCTTTATGGGTTTTCTGTTTCTGAAACGTCGATATCACAACAAAATCAATTAACACAAGATCGAGGCAAAACAACAGTGAACTTAACCAATAATCACAATATGAATGGCTTCTTTGAAAAAGGTACACCAATCACAAGGACACAAAGGCAAGTTTTAAATCTTTGGTTCGGGAACTTATTATGGTCGCACCCCCAGTTAGGTAGTGCACTGCCTTGGTTTTCGGTGGTAATCTTTTAAGTTGTTATTATTAAAGAAAACGACGAATCTTTTTGTATTTTTATTATTTGATACATATATAGAAACAAAAGGAAAATATTTTTGTGTTTTATACGTTTTTGGCTGTTTTTGGGTTTTTGGATTTTTTTAGAAGAAAATATGGATATATATATATATACAGAGATGGATGATATAAACAAAGAGTGAGGATTCAAACAACTAATCTGCTAGACGGAAGATAGATAGCACAGCTCCCCGGCAGCGGCGCCAAAAATTTGATCCGCGCAAAACCGTCAAGTTTTCTCACGCAAGCAAGAAACTTAAAACAGCTTAAGCACAGATGCAATGAAGATCTGAGGAGTACAATGTTTCCCCGGGTCGTTATGTCCCAGCGAGCTATGCAATGATTTATCAAACGTTTAGTGATCGAGGAATTTGAACGGAAAAAGGATTTGTGATTATGATTATAACTAAGAAAAAGCCAACAAATAACAACGGCTTAATTGCAAATTAAAGGAAATTAAAAAGATAAAATCTATTAAATAAACGCTATCACTATATTTAAAATGATGTTTTTGTTTTTATGTTTTTATAAAACTGAATTAAAAATCTACGCGACGTACAAATTAAAAAGTGAAACTTACACAATATTAACCCTAAAAATATGAAAATGATATTTTTATAAACCTAATGATAAAAGAAACTTTTTAGAAAAAGAAAACTATTTTTATCACTAATTATCTAATTATTATTAATTAAAAACTATTTTTAACTATTTAATAATTAACCAAAATACAAGAAATTAGGAAATAAAGCTAGAAAAATAAAATTATGAAATGGAAAAGTCTAAAATATCAAACTAGAATTTTCAAAACTATTTTTGTATTTTTCTGATTATTTTTCTATTTTTTATGAATTTTAAACTATTAAAAACTAATTAAATTACTAAAAATTACCAAATAAACTATGAAAAATCTGGAAAATTACTTTTTTCACTTTTTATATTTATCTAAACTTAAGAAAATTGAAAAATTATTTTTTTGAACCTTTTCTGAATTTTTTATATTAAATGCTATTTAAAATTGCTTAAAAACTACTTTAAATCAAGAAAAATAGCTAAACAACTTGGAAAAATCTGAAAATTTCAGGAAAAGTCTAAAATGATATTAGGAATATGAGAAAAATGGAAAAATAGGTGCTTATGTGGAGAAATATGAAACTGCTTTACAAGTGCTTATTGAAATAAGCACTTGAATAAGCTACAGTGACACAACTAGCACCAACTGATTACAGGAACTCAAATATGCTATAAGAACCTTAATGCAACTTAAATCAACAGGTTATAACTTCAGATTAGCAAGCTAGATCAGTTTTGATGATATGAGTTACAAGTTAAAACAACAAATCTGAGTGCTACTTTAAGCTTATGCAGAAGCTTCAAAATAAGCTCAATGTAAAAACTATGACTTGGAACTTGTAAAGGACCTGGGTGAGATCAATTGTTCCAAAAATCAGATAATTATAAGCTCTAATAAGACCTGTGCAAGTCTAGAAAAAACTGAGAAAACTCAGTTCATAAACAGATCTGTGGTGCAGGGCACTTTGGGTCTAAAAGGAGAGCTTGTTTGAAGCTTAAAAAAAATTTGTAAAATTCAACTAAAATGGTGACAAGAAATAGCACCAGCTGAGCTTTTTGAAATGCCAACTCTCACTGAGATTGGCTCAGAAATAAGCTCATGAAAAATCCTTGTAACTGACCCCAAAACAGACCTTAACTACTTTTGACTTTTGAATATATGAAGAACTTTGACTAATTTGAACTTTGGATCTAATTTTATCACTGAAGTAGATGTTATATGATGTGACAAGTATATTGCAAGCAATCTTAATGAGATCTAAACACAATACAATGAGTTGCAAATCCTAAAACTCCAACAGTGGCAGTTAAGACAGATTTGAAAGCAATTTTGACTTCTAGCTATGCAGGCACAAAGTATTGATGGAAATGAGTTCAAATGATCTTAAGACACATGAGATAACAAAAGGCAATCACTGAACAAGTCTTAATGACAGATAGAACAGTAATTCCAAACACCCCTTAGATCACTGATTTGAGCTTAAAACAGACTTAAACCATGAAACAACTTGATATTATGATCAAACTAATTTTAATTAACCTAGATACTACTAATTGAACAGGTTTTAACAAATTTAAACTACAAAAACTGATTTGGCTAAGAAGCTTTAAAACCACTTACAATTTGTCCCAAGCCACTATGGCTAGCAAATCAGTGAAACAAGTACCACTATCCTATCAAACCAATCCAATAGCTTCCATTTCAACCCATTCCATGTCTGAATCAACCCAAATCCATGCTGCATCATTTTTGATCCATTTTGACTTTTTGTTGACCAAGGTTCAAAATTGAGTGAAACTGAATTGTAAGCTTATGGAAAGCTATCTTAAGCTTATAAAAGCTTGTTTTATGTTGAAACTAAGCTATTCAAGGCTTAAGCAAATGAGTTTGAAATCACAAATCTCAACAGTGGACATAGAGAGTGAATATTGAGCATTAACTAAAATTGGTACTTGAACTAAGTTGTAAACACTTAAAAACTATTGTTTGATACAAAATAAGCTTAGAAATACAGATGAAAGTTATTTAAGACAAATTAAGCTACAATTCGACATACATTGTAAAAAAATAAAAGCTAGCTACTTGCTTGTTGCATCCCTTGGTCTTTTATACATCCAGAGCTCCTTCTCTCACCTCAATGAATAGTTCCCAGCAATAAAATTCACCATTGGATCACTGAAATCAATCTTAGCCGTTTAGAACATTTTGGCGCCAAAACCATTTTAACCATTTGTGAGGTTGAGTGTTAGGTACAAGGGCATTAAATGAACCTTTGGCTTGTTGTGTTTGGAGGGGGGGTAGAGTAGGGCATGATGGAGGAGATGGAGTGTTAGTAGTGAAGGTAGCAGGGGTGATGATGGTGTTGGTTAACATGTGAAGGAGAGAGGGAAGGGGAGAGTCAAATGGTTTGACCGGTATTAAACAAAGGGGTTGGGTTGGATTCGGGTTAAAAACGGGTAAAGGTTTGGGCTGGGTAATTGGTTTGGGCCAAAGGTGTAAAAAGGGGTCCAATTGGATAGGTAATAACAAAAGGACCATAATTGCAATTTCCACAAAACCAAGGGGCCAAACCTGTAATTTTGCAAAGGTGCTTCAGGGACTGAAATTGACAAGAGTTGATATTACAAGGACCAAAGTTGTCCTTTTCAATTTTTCCAGGGGTCATTTCTGCCAATTTGCAAACTTGAAGGACCAATTTGTAATTTTCTCAAAACTTTTTACATTTTTCACCAAAGGACTAAATTTGACAAGTTATGATTTAAAAAGGACCTTTGATGATTTTTCTTTTGAAATTTTGACTCAGGGACTATTTTTGACAATTTTAGAAACTTGGGGGACTGAAACTGCCAATTATGCAAACTTTGCTCATTTTTCATCTGATTTTAAACATTTTGCATCTGAAACATATAAAATGCAATTTTGGAATATTTTCAGTGTTTTGATGCATTTCTGAGCATTTTTAGACGTTTTGCAGTTCAGATTTGATTAAAAATGATGAGTATTTACACACTCATCACCCTTGAATTAAGATTTGAAAACAGATTGTAATGATCAAACTACTTGAATTCAATACAGGAAAGCTTTAAATTACAAAATTAAGAAACTAACTAAGATAATTTTATAAAAACGACATACAAGAAATTTAAAAACTAAACTACTGCCTATTCTCTCCTTCTTCTTCCTCTTTTATACACCCAATGGTTTTGCCACCTGTTTCTGAGCACATCCCACCTTTCTTGTGAGCCAATGAATGAGTAGAGGTCATTTTGGCCATTTTATGCTTTTTGGCGGGAAAGGCAATTTTGAGTGTAGGGGTCTGAAACTGCAACTAGGGGGTGGAGTAGGTATGATGATGAGGGGGGTTGAGGTGATAAGGGTGCAGGGATAAGGGTGGTGGAAAAGGTGAGTGTTGCAGGGTTGCAGACAACTTGGTGGGGGAAAAACAGTGGTGGAGGGAAAGGTGGGAAAAGGAGGAAAGGTTTGACTGGTTTGACCTGGCAGTCCAAAAAGAAGGGGTCAAGGGGTCAAAAGGTATAAGTGGCAGGGGGTCATAGTGTATTTTGACAAGGCTTAGTTTAATATTATAGGGACCAATTTGTAAATCTGCCAATTTAGAGGGACCAAAACTGTAATTTCTCCAAAGTTGTTACAAGGGACCAATATTGACAAGTTCCAATAGTACAAGGACCAGTTTTGACATTTTCAATTTTCCAGGGACCAAACTTGACATTTTATGAAAGTTCAGGGACCTTTTCTGCCATTTAACAAAAGATTTATTCAAGGACCATTTTTGACAATTTAGAATATTTCAGGGACCTTGAATAACATTTTTCTTTATTTTGTTTTACCAGGGACTGTTTTTGACAACTTTTGAAACTTGAGGGACTAAAACTGCCAATTATGCAAACTTTATACGTTTTTCACCAGATTTTGATATTTTTGCATTTAAAACACATAAAACACTTATTTGTGATATTTTTATCATTTTGATACATTTCTGAGTGTTTTCAGATGTTTTTGCAGTTTAAATGGTACAAAAATGATGAGTATTTAGACACTCATCATATCCCGTCAGTAAGATAATATCCCCTTTTATAAGCCACATTGTTAGCCTCAAATTCAAGGTCTAGTGCTCTCCCAGATTTGATATCATTGAAAACAGGGGAACGACGTAAAACGTTTACGTCGTTATTCATTCCGGAGACACCAAAGAACGCATGCCAAATCCATAAATCTTGGGAAGCGACCGCTTCCAATAAAATGAATGGATGTGGCCCGTGATCACCCCTACAATGTTGAGCTCTCACACTATTCGGGCAATTCTCCCACTCCCAACTTGTACAATCAATGCTTCCCATCATCCTAGGAAAGCCATGCTTATGCTCGTGATGAGCATATATTCTTTCAAGGTTAGAATACATGGGCTTTCTCAAATACTCACGGCCATATAACTCCATGATAACCTCGCGAAACTTACGAAGAAATTCACGGGATGTTGTTGCACCGAGTGCCAGATTCTCGTCAAAAGAATCATGAACGACCGCGTATCCCAATTGACGAATGGTCGCAGTACACTTGACCAATTGTCACACCCCCAAATTACCTGTTTTGCAGCGGAATGGAATACCTGGGGGATGACTGTCATAGCATCAAAGTTAGAGTTATATCGAACGACCTAAAGTGTCGTTTTGAAAATATCGTTTGATTAAGTAAAATAATCAGAGTTTACAAAGAATAGGTCTCAATAGATTTCCAATGTACCAAAATGAGTTTGTTACAATCAAACGATAGTTAAGTGCATAAAATATATGTGAGACGCGTCGTCACTGCGACTCTATGATAAGTCCACATGCATGCCATGAAGTGAATGCCTTAGATACCTGAGATAAAATATGCTAAAAGTGTCAACACAATGGTTGAGTGAGTTCATAGAGTTTGTCTAACATGTAAAGCTTTTAAAGAATGCTCATGCAGCAAAGGCAAAGTTTTTGGTCATTTAGAATAGTCCACAAAGCAAAGGCATTGTAAATCCACTCAGTTCCAAGTTCCGCCCATACGAAACTTGCAACCTGTGTGTTAACAACCCACTGCCAAAAGTAGTATGTCTAGTAGTCAAGTATACGTTGTCATAATAGTTCATAGTATAGCACCAGGTATATAATAATTCAGGGATTCTCCGAACATGGGAGACTTTGCACTGCTCCAACAAGGGAGACTCATTTGTCACTCGACCACCTAGGCGAGAATTATTGAGAACGCTCCACCAATAAGGCGAGACTTTAGAACGCTCCACCGATATGGCGAGACTTTGCACACTCCACCAATAAGGCGAGAATTATTGAGAACGCTCCACCAATAAGGCGAGACTTTAGAACGCTCCACCAATATGGCGAGACTTTGCACACTCCACCAATAAGGCGAGAATTATTGAGAACGCTCCACCAATAAAGCGAGAATTTTAGGTCATAGTACGTACGGTTCAATAAGTTCAAACAAGTCATAAGTTCATAATTAAGTTCAAGTGTTCCAGTCAAAAGTTCATAATTAAGTTCAAGAGTTTAAGTCGAGTTCAAAAGTTCAAAACAGTCAAAGAGCTCAAAATCAAGTCAAACAAGTTCAAAATATACCAAAAGGGTCCTTTACAAGCTAAAAGAATTCAACTATATGCCAAAAGGTTCAAATCAAGTTCAAAGTGTTCATATATATGTTAGAAGGTCCAAATCGATTTAAAAGAGTTCAAATATATATGTCGAAAGGTTCAAATAATAGTGTTCATAACATAGTGATCAATTTAGTTCAGGCATAATCTACTTACTAGCATAAGTAGTGAAACAAGAGTTATTTAAGTTCATATAAGTGTAAAGTAAAAACAAGTAGTTGAGCATGTATCTCCCCCAAAGAGTTTATAAAACAATTGTACGAGTAAAAGTAGGGCTACGAACTCACCTGATGCAATGATTATGATGACAAAAGTAGATACACTGAAATGAGGTGCGATCTCTATCTGCAACCTAATATTAATGATGTGTTCCAATGTAAGCCATGAAACAATGTCGTGCATGCAAACTCATATGATATTCATACCACTTGTACATTTTTGAAAATGAAGTTTATCGTCGAAATATACGTTTATGACAGCTCGTCATGTTATAAAATACTTTATAAGTACTTACTTTGAAACAACATCCTACAATAGTCGTTAAGTGATAAATCAAGAATATATAGTTTTTCGTCGCAAAATAAGGTACTTTGATAATTCGTGAAAGTGACTAAGTAGCCTTGGAAAGCTAGTCGTAAATCGGTAAATATTGAGTGGTAGGAAATAAACTCAATGGTTTTAGAAAGCTTGTAACATTATCTAAAAGTCATAACACTAAACTTTTGTCCATACGCGTCTCGATCCTAGAGAAAAATGATAGTGAAGTGAGGTAGTAGGGCTAAAAATGCAGTTTCTGGGCAATTTTCGGGAAAGTTTGAGAGGTCATAACTTATTCGTTATAAATCCGTTTGACATACGGCTGGACATTTTGGAAAATAGGCCAGGTGAATTAACTTTTACTCAGAGATACCTTTTTACCAAAACCAACTCGATCATTAAGAAAAACGGCTCCAAACATGGGTACCCGAAAAGACAGTTTCAACACTTAGAAATATTTTAGTGTTAGTGCTGAAGAAAATAGTTGTGATCGTCGTACTTCAAATATGTATATCTTTAGCGTTATAGGTCCGTTTTCTACGTTCTTTATATCCTCGGAATAGTATGTATTAATATATTTTTGATAAGTCGACTCTTTTAGTTTATGTTTACAACTCGTTTTTGACCTTTGAAAAACCCTTGACAGCAAGTATATTTTCAGAAAAATAGTTTTCGTCGTTAAACTTGAAAATATCGTAACTTCTTCGTTATAAACCCGTTTTAACCCGTTCAAGCGACCACGGTTTCATTTTTAAATCTATTTTCTGAATATGTAGACCAAAATAATCCCCAGCCTACTGAAATTTCCAGATTTTACAAAACGTTACAGCCCTTAATTTTATGTTGTCGAAAATGATTTCTCTTGTTTGAAACTTGTTCTAAACCATTCCAATCAACACCAAAACTATTCTAAACCTACCATACACATTCATAGGGTGTCATGGGTTCCTAAACTTCACCAATAATGATAAGTTTCATGAGAATAATTATAGGATGATTAAAACTTATAATAAGTACTAAAAATAATTAAAAGTGGTATGAATCACATAATACTTGCATGTTTTTCTTACTAGAATGATAAAATAGATCAAGAATATGAGTATGAAAGTTATGAAAATAATTTGTAAGCTTACTTGGATGATTGAAGAGGTTTAGTGATAGAAAACTTAGTTAATCTTCAAGGTTTAATCCTAACCCTTAACTAGAACACAAAATGGATCTTGTAAACACTTGTAGCTTGAAAAATCTTATGATTTCTTCTTATTTCCTAGCTTGGCCGAACCATCACAAGAGAAAGGAGAGTGTTTGAGTTGTTTTCACCATTTCTAAGTGTTGTGTATGTGTGTTTTAATTCAATTATTATCTTGTACATTAAAGTGCCTAGTCATAAAAGTTAATAAGTGATACCAAAGATAAATGGGTAAGAGATTTGATGAGTTTTGTGAATTAATTGTATTTAAGTGTAAGTATTATGTATATTAAGTAAAATAATTAGGTATTTAATGTAGCGTTAACTAGAAATCGATTTTAACGGAACAAAATAAAATATATCGAAGTCATAAAATTTATAAAAATACATTTCTTACAAGAATTGAGTGAATAAATAATTATCGAGTTGAGTTTGCGAAAACCGTCGTAAATATATATATAACAATTTATATACAAAATAAATCCAAATCATCGGGTAAACTAATAATATAATTTTATAGTCTTAAAATGAGTATAAAAATATATCAGGACAATTGTCGAAAATGTCGGATCAATTATTCAAAATAAATGATCGTGCGATAGCGTTTATTTAATAAGAAAAGTATACGTTACTGAAATATGCAAACTTATGCATGAACTAATATGCAGATAATGGTCGTAATTATAAATTTTTCTCCGGGGATGAATAGTGTTTTGTGAATAGTAAAATTTTGAAATAACTTCTCAAAATATCAACTCGACTTAAAAAACGATGAATAGTAAAATGATAAATAGTAACTGATGAATAGTAAATTCCCGAGATGAATAGCAAATTTTTTTAAAGTTTGCAAAATGATCGGAAATTGAGAATTGTGACACCAATGGGCTAATACTAGGTATGCCCCTAGCATCAAGAGTTTGTCGAAAATAAGTAGAGTGATCGGTTACCTCTCGAACAATTTCTGTGAATAGTTCTCGGCTCATACGGAACCGCCGACGGAATGTTCTTGCGTCGAACTGCGGGTTTTCGGAGAAGTATGCCGCCACTAAACGATTATGAGCACCCTCATGATCCCTACGTATGTACATTCGTCGAACTTTTGGCTGTGATGCTTTGTAAGCCTTCCAAGCAAAATCCGCAAACTCCACAAACTCACTAAAAACTTCTTTATCGTCGGAAGACGAAGAAGAACCGAATAAAAGCTCGAACGACATATTAAAGATTGTGTTTCGTGGGTATTTCGTTAGAATGGTTGATTGAAATTGTGTGTTTTAGAAATGTGTTTGAGTTAGTATTTATAGAGTGGTAAAGTTTTTTTAATGCAACGGTCAAATAAAGTGGAAATGGGCAAATAAAGTGGAAATTGAACGTTTGGAATATCGGTTGAAAATTAGTCCGATGTTGCGTTTTTTGTTCACTCGACCGATGTGCCGACCGACACCCACATCCCACTTGACCGATGTTAACATCGGTCGTGGTGTATGATTTTGCTTGACCGACCGATTTCAAAATAACGATTGTGCCCGACCTAAAAAAAAGTCTTCGTATCCACGTGCTCTGTTCACACGACACTGTATTTATGTTTGGTTTGGTACTTCTGTTTTGTTTGTTTGTTTTCTATGTACATACAACAAATCTTATCCACCACCGTTTTTCTCTGTTTTTCCTTATTTTATCATTCAACAACAAAAACAAATAATACTAAAAATATTCACCAAAAAAAACACACAATAATGGAAAACAAAAATAACCAAAAACAACAACCCGCTTCTTCATTCACTGCTGAGCTTTTCGGTGACAATGATTCACAGTCGTCCTCCACCGGAATATTTTCGTCAATTTTCCCTCCACCTGCAAGGGTAATGTTTTTCTTCTCTTTTTTTTTTTTTTTTTTTTTTTTTTTTTTTTTTTTTTTTTTTTTTATATCAGTTGTTGAATTTATTATGATGATCGACTGATTGTTATTTATTAATCTATTAATTTAGGGTTTTTAATGGGTTATGGGTTCTGATTTGTTGTTAATGAAATTGTGTGATATTGATTTATGGGATTTATTTGTCGGGTTTTTTATATTAGGATTACTTGTTAGAGGGGTCTCAGGTTTTAGAGCACACGGTATGGGAAGAATTTAACATGCCAAACATCCATTTTTTGTGCCATTGGTGAGCCAAACCATACCACACTTGGTGCCATTTGTGAGCCAAAGGGATTTGTGCCATTCCAATGGCTCAAGCCATTTGTGATGTTTAGTGTTTTTTTTGTGTATTGTGAGTGAGTGGGTATTTTTAGTGGGTATTTTGTGGGACTAGTGGTGTGTTATGAGGGAGGGTGTTTTAGTTATTGGTGAGTTAATGAGAGTTGTATTATGTGGCGCTGAGGTGGCATACCAATAACGTGTTATTGGTATCCATGATACCTTGTGCTCTTAGGCGTGTACATCTGAGTCTGACTTGCCCACTCCGGTAACCTGAACATGGAAAACGTCATTTATTTATATATATGAATTGTTTGAACTAGAGGCCATAGCGGCGACAATATATAGTAGCGTCAATTTGTTTGCTTGTGTATCTAGGTATTTAAATAAGGGCAAATGATAAAAAAAAAAGTATTATACTTGACATCATTTTCTTTTGTGGGTAGCGAACAAATTTTTTTGCTTTTGTGGGTACTATACTTTCAAATTCATCCTCTGTAGGGTATTTTGCGAAATTTTTGGACATTTTTGCCCCTCTTAGCTAATAGAAATTTTTTTTTCCGAAGGGCAAAAATGTCATATAGTACCTTAAAAGAGGATGAATTTGAAAGTATAGTACCCACAAAAGCAAAAAATTTTGTTCGCTATCCACAAAAGCAAATGATGACAAGTATGATACTTTTTTTTTATCATTTGCCCTTTAAATAATTAATATATTGTATTGCCTTTTATAATAAGGGTATTTTAGTCAAACAACCTTACTCACTTTGTTAGTTTTTATGTTTTTAAGACTAAAGTTCGATCATCCCTTTTTTATATGTAGTAAAGATTAGATTGTTAGAGACATATTTTATGATCCATTCTGTTGTTATCTCTAACTGGTCAAATTTAATTAATCAAAAATAGCTAGAGAAGCATGTCAAATGGAACCAAAGTAGTTCAGTGTATTTTTAATGCATAAATATTTCTAATATGTTTTGTTCAAAGATTTAGAGTATGATTAATGTGAATGTTACTTATAACTTATAAGTAATGGGTTTATTGTTTCTAAATCTTGTAGTTATCAGGATTAATTGTTGGTTATTTGCGGTGGTTTAGGAATGCTTTGAGTTAAAACCATGATTATTTACATATGAATACATATGAATTGTTCTGATGCATTAACTTAGCTTTTTGGTCTATTTTTACAATCCCTTGTTGTGTTACTGTTTTATATCTAACAAGTCAAAAGAACTAGCCAAAAATAGCTGGCAGAACGATTCAAATGGAAAAAAAAAGTAGCTCAAAGTCTACTTTTTCTTTAAGACATCAAAGTTTCTATTTTTTTTTTTTTTTTTAATTTCCATCTTATTATTATTATTATTATTATTATTTTTTCATTATTTTAATGGTGTTGAATTTTACTTATACATGTAGTGAGTTAACTGTTTATAGATTTTTTTATTTATTTAAAAGAGGACCAAATGATGTTTGTTGGTCATGCCAACCCGACCCAGTCTGTTTGAACCCATACCTAAATTGACCCATCTGGCCATTTCCATCGTTCCTGATTATCTTCTCACCTCTAAACTGGTTATAAATTTGATGAAGTTCACTATTAAATTAAACATATTCGTCGGTGCATAATACAGTAATAAGGATTCTTCAAATTATTGGTTTTATGTTTTTTTTTGTAATTATCTTTTTAGGCAAGAAATCAGAGTTCTTCACAGTTCAATGGAGATACACAGAAAGGGACATTGGGGAACCAGGTGTGGACAGCCACCCGTGGAACTTCAGGTTGTCATCTCTTTCTTTCTTCGCTTGACAATTCTAACAGCCTCATGTTATATGGTAGTTTTATTTGTTTCTCATGATCCTACCTTAAATAGGACCATTTGACTTAATATGGATAAATGAACTGATTTTAGAAAACTAAATTTTTATTATGAAAGTTTTAACATAAGTATGGAAAGACCCATCGCAATTATATAGGCGTAATATAAGGAAAGTAGGTTTTCAAGATTACTGTATAAAAGGAGCATGATGTACAACTCAAGTAGACTAAATAATCACTTTACAATATTCGACTCTTACAACAAGTGAAATCCTTCGAAATAACCGAAACAATTGAATGAAACTTTTCATGTTTTTTGTGCTTGTATATAGACTATAGAGTATTGATACATCTCTGTGTAATTGTGTTTGTGTGTGAATATCTTTGTTATTAATTGTTATAGTGGGAAATTATTTTTTTTCTTCTTCTAATAGTGTTTGCTTTCATCAGTGATGTAAGATTGTCGATCCAAGTTCTCACTTTAATCGCATGATACCTTATACCCTAAACGATCTTCTGCTAGTTACCCTTGACGTGTTTTAATATTAAAGGATTAGCATGTATGCAGTATGCCCTAGTATGTATAACTCATTGATAGATCTTCGGCTAAGCTTGTTGACTATAAAGGACAAAATGGGTGGGTCAAAAACAGATTAGGAGGTTACATGATTTAAAGATAAAACTTTGGCGACTTTCAATCCGTTTGATCCATTCCCCTTTTAGCTAATATACTTTATTTTATCCACATGGTTGCTTATGATAAGACACATTCCAAATTGGCCATCTATAAGTAACAGGTTCGAGATTTCCATATCTTTTGACTTTTGGTGACTCTTCTCCTGCCTATTAAGTAAAGTAAATGTGATAGAACATTGTTGCGTTTGGTGTTTTACATATCTTTAGATGGGTTTTTCTTTTTTTAAGTAATTGTAATATAATGATGATTGATGGCTACTAGTCTTGGACATCACCAATAATGTTGAAAGTACTAAATCTTGTAATGCTAATTAAAAATGCAATTGACGCTTTTGTTATCTTATTATGAGCAGCGGAGAATGTAGCTAAGAACACTGCAAGTGCAAATAGTAGTTTGATGAACATGGAGAGGAGGTCAATCTTTCAGGAGAGAGTTGAACCTTCTCCCCTAGGTTCATCTTTATACTACGGTGGACAAGAAGATATGTATGTCTGCTCTTCAAGTAATTCTACTTCACAATCATATCATAAAGTGAGTATAATATTCAATTAGTCGATTGTTAAGAAACAACCAAGCCCACTTGATAATATTTAGGTTTTGTGTTCTTTTAGTTCAAGAAACTGGACGGAAAAGATGACCCAAATCATTTGCACAGTGCTTCTCGAGGAAATTGGTGGCAAGGTAAGTTATGATGGTTCCCTGAGTATTGGAGGTAGCAAAATGGGTGGATTAAGTAATGGGTCATGATGGGTAATCTTTTAATATGGGTTATAACAGGTTGGGTTGATCCACTAAAATTTATTGTTCTTATTCCATGAATTTTGAAAACAGATAATGTAGCAATCATGATTGAAAAACTATACAATCAATATATTACTTTACCTATGATTTTAGAGGTTATAAGCATTTAAAATTCCAAATCCACTTTGCAGTACTTTTGAACCATTACATCTTTAATTAGTTGTTGAGAAACTTTACGTGGTTGACCCATTTGAGATAAATTATAACCCAACCCAATTTCTAATTAAATGGGTGGAAATTGTCCCCTCCACCGAGTATCAAGTATTCGTTGCTCCAATGATAACATCCTGAATCTTTTTTCTGATTCAGGGTCTCTTTATTATTAAGACATTGTCCCCTTACTAGGCAAGAACATGGATTTCCGGCTATTAACTAAGGTACCTTTTACTTAAGTTTATTCATGGTAGAAATCTATAGGAGAATAAATTGTCTACACTTTATCGTGTCCAGAAGCTTTGTTTTTTACACTAAAGTAAACTCGGACCCACCAGGCATAGTCACATTTTCATTTTTATTTTTACAATATAAAGCGACATGGCTACTTTCTAACTTCAAAATTTTTGTAGTACTGGTTAGTACCGATATCAATGTTGCTTGTAATGTGCTTTTGCAGGAAATTCATGGAGCCTTCTATAGAAGTTTAAAGTTTTTGTTGATATATACGGAAGATGTTGTAGTATGTTCTTCACCGTCTCACCTCTATTAGACTATTACTGTTTCTTTTTCTTTTTTCTCCTTATAACACATATCGACATTTTTTGGTGACTTTTGGTATATGATATTCAAGGTTTTTATATAACAAATAAAAGCTTTGTTGCTATGCATCTTTAGCAGAATTGGTACAATTCTGCTCCAAGAATTAATGATAATAACTGATGAAAGAAAACTATTGTATTATATAAATAAGAACTTTGTTCCTATACATTATGTGCACCGTACCCGCTCATTAAAACCCTCTTCATTTTCTGTTCGAACATTCGCTGGTTACACTCTTTAGGCTATAATTTGCAGTAATCTTGGTTCTTTTTACCATTCGAGATGCATAGAAATAGTCTTTCATATGCAGCAGCCATTTTGGTTGCGGAAAAAAGCTTGATGCCTCTTTCTCGAGCTACCTTACCTTTCTGTTCCAAAACTTGTCTCCCGTCCTCCCAAACCTCATAAATACATTTTTTGAGTGAATCAACAGTTGGTGAAAATGTATACCCATGTTCCTTCCCCAAGATCACTGACCCCGTGATACTAGCAAGCTTTGTTGTCATTAATGGCTTCCCAGAGAGAACCGCTTCTAATAAAGTGTGATCCAGACCTTGAGCTCGGAGTGTTGGGTTTACAAAGATGTCAATAGCATTGTAGAATCTTGCTAATTGAACCTGTTGTAGTGGACCCAAAACGAGTATGTTAGGTCTAAGATCCTTGTATCTAGCACCCCATGGACCATCACCAGCTACTAGAATCGCCACCGTGTCTCTCAAAGTCGAGTTTTCATTGAATATTTGCTTTAAAGCTTCAAACATTAACGGATGTCCTTTATCTTTAACCAACCTACCGGCCATTCCTATAATCAACGTTTTCCATTGTGGGATTCCAAAGTGTAACCTAAAGTCTCGACCTTTTTTATAATCCGGCGCGAAAATATCCTCGTCTACACCATTGAGTATAATATGAACTCGATTATCGGGGATCATGTAAATTCTTTTTAATATATCGCCAACATGATCGCTTGTGGCAACATGGTGTGCGTAGTTCCGAAAGAACTTTATTTCTTCGACAACTTTTATACTTCTTTCAGTCAACTGATTAGCCTGATGTTCATCTGGTGCTCGTAGTAGTTCTTGAATGATATCAGAATGTATGGATTCATACGCTATGCCATGCCAAGAAACTGCCAAATTTGTTACATTTTTTGCCCGAGTATGCATTAGGCTTACGCTCTCAGTGTGAACCATATCAAATGGTCTATCTGTCAAGTTCTCAGCTTGAAACTGTTTCCAAACCAGAGCTTGGTCCAAGTAACCTGCGCCAGTTGGCTTAGATAGATGAAAACTTAGATTCTCAAAAGGGTATTTTGGGATTGAAACGTTAGGAGTGGAAGTAGTGAAGATATGAAGCTCGTGACCACGTTTTGCCAGAGCAAGGTGGAGGGTCAAAGCATGCCGCTCTAGCCCACCAGCGTGGTGTCGGTCCGGCCATTTCTTGACAAAAAGTGCAATTTTGAGGAGCTTATTAGGTGGGTTTGAGGGAAACGAAAGATGGTTCCATGCCAATGGGAACATTAGGAGATCAATTGGGTGGTTTGGGCTATATCCCATTCCATTTCCCAATCCAAGTTCTAGGCGTTGTTCACGAAAGTAGAACGAAGCAGAAGAATGAGACAAATAAAGCAATGAGATTGATGATAGAGACGAGAGGAGGACTAGAACGATGCAGAAATTGCGGAAGCTCTGAAAACACAACATCGTGGATGAATCTTTTGAACAAGATCAAGATCGGTTACCAATCATCAATACAAAAGAGCGTGAAATGTGTAGAAGAGGATCAAGTGTTTTGTACGATATTTTAAGATCCAGGATGGTGTAAATTGACAATGGGTGTGCCTTTGCACATGGTGGTGAAACAGATCTTAAGTTATGGATACTGGTTTTAGTTGACCACAAATATTATTTAACTGACATTCAGTCTTTTTAGTGTTTCTAACTAATTGAATATTGCTAGACACTGAAGGATATATTAAGCAAAGTCCAACCACTTTCAATTGTTTAACCTTAGATACTGAAATAATATATTAAGCAAAGTTCAACCCTTCCAGTTGTTTAACCTGAAATAGTGAAGAGAGAAAAAGCTATATAAAGATGATTGTGATTGTTGGAATCGTCTATAAAAGTGGCAAAACGGCCCGGTTGGGTAATGGAACAAAGGAGAGTATTTCTAAGCAACCTATTTTAAGTTCTTTATACATTTTCGACTCTACGCTTAAAATAAAAATGATTTAAAGATCTTTTAAATATTTAAGACACTTTTGACCTTTTCTATAGCTTATTTTTTCTGTTTGATGATAATGGGTTATCAATAATATACAACCTAAACTATATCTCTTGTTGATATGGATTGGTTGGAACTAAACTTTGGATCATAGTGTTTCCATTCTTTGTGAAAATTTTAAAACTAGTATAGCTCAATTTGTGTTACCTGTGAAGTACATACCTGGCCAGGAAAGATGAAAATTTGGGAAAAGAAATGTCAGTTCAAAATTTTGTCTGATCATATGTTGTCGTAATATTGTATATGACTATATGGGCTTAGTATCGTAACAACCACCTTCTGGCAGTCTTTTCAGATGAAATAAGCTGACAATCTGCTTAGTTGTAGATTTGTATCTGTGTTTGCAACATCAGTTTTGTTACAAACTTGTTTGTAATCATCAATAATCACAATTTGTAGGTTTGGATAACCACTTTATGTTTACAGCACCTTTCTAACATCAAACTATGATTTTTCATGCTAACTAAACTAGGATGGTTAAATTTAGAACATGTATGTAAGAACAATATGCGAGTTATGCCAAAAAAAAAAGCCAATGTGCCTGCTTATAATACGTCTGTATTGACATTTACATCTGCATCTAAATCCCTGGTTCAATATTTTTGTTTGATGTTATTGAAGGAGGGCCTTGAGTTTCTGTCATATCAAATCATCTGTTTTGGGACCATACTGCAAGTTTGCAGTTTCAAGTCTAGATCACATTGGATTACTGTACATTTTATGTTAATTTTTTTGGAAATTTCAAACGTTTAAGAGTTAAATTTTCTCAGGGGTTAAATTCAAGTTGATTTAAAGATGTTCAACGGTTTGTAGTTCAATCTTGTTTTCAAGTATCTAAGCTGTTTTTAACTTGCTGGAATGACATCTTGCATCTTTTCGAATTTCGATGTATCAATGTCTGATCGCTGTCAGATTTAATGTTAATGAAGGATTTTTTTTTCCAGACGGAAAATATAAGTTATATAGGAACATTCGCAATGTTATCAAATCGTGCCACATAGTAAACAACAATAGCTGAAAGTTTATTTAGCTCAGTATGCTGATTAATTGGATGCCATCTGGATGAAAACTGTGATTCCATGTATAAAACGTTTTATGGTCCCGTTTTCTAAATAGCGAAAGGGTCAAAGGGTTCACTAACTTGAAATGTTTACATCATACAATAATCAAAACTAACGAGTGAACGCATGTAACACGACACAGACATAGAAGACAAGTGCTGAAGGCACTAACCCAACCAACGGTACAACTGCAGCTAAACCATACCAATCCAAACAAGCCAACTTGCCAAGCTTGATCTCAACCAAATCCACCAAAGCAAGAGTCAAAAACAAACATCCAGACACTGATCCAGCAGCGGACGTCAATATCCCAGCCCTTAGAACCCTCAAGTTAACATGAGCAATAGTCCCATCACTCACCTCAACACGAAACTCACCATTTCTAGCAGTCCTAATCCCTTGTTTGAGCCCAAAAGCAATCAAGCTCGAGAACAAAAACGAACTAAAAGAGTAGACATGAAACGCCACAAGGTTCTCAGCTACAGAAGACGAGGGTATGCACGTAGTATGAGACGAGTCCACAAGGGTGTAACTTGGATCCATGGGATTGACTGTTAGCCCAAGGAAAAGACCAAGAGTGAAGAGAGAATTAACGTTCACAATACCATCTAAGGCCATGACATGGATGGTGGTGTTCTTAAGGTTACCGCGGTTTATGGTTGTTGTCATCTGAGTGATTATTGCGGAGATCGGTTTGAGAAAGAGTGCAAGAAATGATGTTGTTGGATGCTTCAAAAGGAATTTGGAAGTTTTGCTTTTCGTAACAGGCAAGCTAGTGAAGAGTAAAGAGTGCAAGACAGTGCAACATCAAATTATTGAGCTAAATGTGAATAAGAAAACAATACAAAAAGCCAAAATATTCGTAAAACGTTACGCCGTTGCCGGGGATCGAACCCGGGTCACCCGCGTGACAGGCGGGAATACTTACCACTATACTACAACGACTTGATGTTTTATTTCTTTGTTCCCTAATAAAAATACAATATCTTAAATTCTTTAAATTTTGAAACTCCTTTACGTGGTTGCATATACAGTACGAGTTCAAAACTACATTCTCATTTATGAATATAGATGTTAAAATCAGTGAAAAATGTGAGAAGAGAGAAAATTTATAAAACTATATTTCTTTAAATATCAGTTAGTCACTTAACAAATAACCATTAAGAGTTTACAGAAAAGCATATTAAAATTAGCATGCTATTGAGTAAAAGCCTAGCTACAGGTAAAGAAATCATTAACAAATAACCATTAAGATTTATATTAGTTTATAAATAAATAGTAAAGCATTGTTTTTCTAATATAGTTCATGGTCTCTTTTGAACCTTTTGACACGGGAAAAGCTATCATCTATACTATATTACTAGAAGGGTACCCGCGCAATGCGGCGGCGGGTACCCGATGACTATTTTGTAGCAAACAAATGTTTTGAGGTAGTGATGTGATGAGATGGTGGTGACAGCGGCGGCGATAAGTATAGTTATATGTGTTTGCTTACCCGTTTAGTGAATTCGTTTCACAACACTTCGAATGTATATGTGTTAGTTGTAAGTGTTTGTTTGGGTTACCCGTAACTTTCACGCGACATCATTATTCCCGCATATAAAAATGCCCTCGCAATCTCTTACGCGTCAAAGACTCCCCCAAAAGTATATGATTTTGACGAATCAAGATTATATTGATTGGAATAAATGAAATAAAGGTTAAAGTTGTAAAATTTTGAATTAAAATAAAATAAACTCACTAAAAATATAAAAACTAAAAACTCATAAAAATATATTAAAATGGATGTTGAATTAAAGAGCATAAAATTTTAGAAAATATGGTGAAATTAGATTATAATATAAATAAGTAGATAAAAAGATATTTTAATTTAAAAATAAAGATGAATTTTTAGTTGAGAAGTGACACATGTCATTTTATAATTGGAGCTACTTATCTTAATTTTTGGTGGTTAGGAGTTAGGCTTGGAGTTTGTTAGAAGTTAGGCTTAGAGTTTGTTAAGAAGTGACACATGTCATCTCATGATTGGAGCTCCTTATCTTAATTTTACATGCATTATAATATATCTTTCCATAATAAGCAAGTAAAAAAGTCTGAACTTTTAAACCTTCTAATTTTAGAAGGCCTAAATGCATTATAAAGTAGTATATATAATGCATGTAAAAGCCAAACCTCATTTCAAGCCTAACTCCTAACCAAAAATTAAGATAAGAAGCTCCAATCATTAGATGACATGTGTCACTTCTTAACAAACTCCAAGCCTAAATCTTAACCACTAAAATTAAGATAAGAAGCTCCAATTATAAAATGACATGTGTCACTTCTCAACTAAAAATTTATCTTTATTTTCAAATTAAAATATCTTTTAATCTACTTATTTTTTTTATAATCTAATTTCATCATATTTTTTAAAATTTTATGCTCTTTAATTCAATATCCATTTTGATATATTTTTATGAGTTTTTAGTTTTTATATTTTTAGTGGGTTTATTTTATTTTAATTCAAATTTTTACAACTTTAACCTTTATTTCATTTATTTCAATCAATATAATCTTGATTCATCAAAATCATATATTTTGGGGGAGTGTTTGACGCGTAAGAGATTGCGAGGGTATTTTATATGCGGGAATAATGATGTCGCGAGAAAGCTACAGGAAAGTTACTGGTAACCCAAATAAACACTTACAACTAACACATACACATTCGAAATGTTGTGAAATGAATTCACTAAACGGGGTAAGCAAACACATATAACTATACTTATCGCCGCCGCTGTGCGCGGATATCCGACTAGTATATTCAAATGTACAATGACGGAGGGAGAGGGGGGGGGGGGGGGGGGGGCTAGAGGGTGCTTGGCCTCCCCCAACAGCCCAACATCTTGAAACAAATATAGGCCCAAAGTGAATTATCAATCCAGATTTTACCTTCTGCCCCCCCTTTATTGACCAAGCTCTGAAAATAGTAGGCTAAAAGGTATACGTGAAATCCCTGATTGTTCCCCCAATCCATATTTTTTGTTGTCTGTTATTCTGTAGTCCACTAGTCTCTCACAGCCACACTTTTGTTTTACTTTCACTTTATATATTATTCTAAATTTTAAGGTAGGATATATTATATTGGTATTTTATGTTATTTAATTGAGATTTACCTATTTAGAACCATCACAAAAACTATTTAGATACATCATACCAGCAACTAGAAAATATATGTTGTATATACTTTAATTTGTTGTCAACTTAATAGAACAACGAGACACTTTCTAACATTCAAAAATTATGAATACGCATATGACCACAAGTATAAGGGGGGTGGCAGTGGGATCGGTGTGGGTTGCGGTTTGCCCCATACCGATCGGTATGAGCTTTGCCACTAAATCGGTGTTGTTCGGTGTGGTGTGTTTGTGGGTGAAATCGGGGAAGTTCACCGATTAGGTGTGGGAGATAGATTCAAAAAATGTATCCGTTGAGCATTTAAAAAAAAAAAAAAAAAATCCCTTTTTTTTACATAGTTAAACACCACCCATTTAACATTATTTCACACACAAAAACATTTCTATTTTTACTCAAACAAAAACATCTCTATTTCACAAACAAAATGGCTTCATCTTCATCTTCTTCATCCGAGGACGAGTTAGTTTTTCCCTCCGACTCTTCCGAACTATTGTTTTCCACAGGTTCTACCATATCAACCTATTTAGCAGCGTGCGATGCCATTGAAGACACGGCAAGCTCAACCGATACCCGAGGGTATGTTACCCGTTTTCGTGAAAAAGCTCTTCAAACTCTAATGAATGACTATTTCGTCGAAGAAAACCCAAAGTTCCCCCCCCCCCCATGTTTTTCGTGAAAGATTTCGTATGAATAAAAGCTTGTTTCTAAAAATTGTTGGTGATATTGAAGCAAATTTCGAATGGTTTCAAGAGGGCGTAGACGCTAGGGGGAAAAAAGTTTCACGGCGTTACAAAAATGCACATCGGTCATTCGACAACTCACAACGGGTGGACCTCCGGATAGATATGATTACTACTTAAACATGGCACGAAGAACGTCAGGTTATTTTTATAATCCGGTATTTTTTAGCTTTTTATAATTCGGTATACTTTTATAATGTTTTCGTTTTTTATAATTCGGTATTTTTTAGCTTTTTATAATTCAGTATATTTTTATAATGTTGTAGGTGAATGCCTTGATCATTTTTGCGATGCGATAATCCAATTATATAGGCAAGAGTTCTTATGTAGGCCGACAACCCACGACGTTGCACGCTTATTCGAGGCACATGAAGAACAACATCACATTCCTGGAATGCTTGGTAGCATTGATTGTACACATTTCGTTTGGCGAAATTGTCCTAGGCATTTGAGAGGCCAATATAAAAGAGGTGATCACCAATACCCGACTATTATGCTTGAAGCCGTAGCTTCAAATGATTTGTGGTTTTGGCATTCGTTTTTTGGTCCTCCCGGTGCAAATAACGACATCAATGTTTTGAATCAATCTCCGTTGTATCTTACTGAGCGAAATGGAACGGCGCCAAACAGTTCATTTACTCTAAATGGACGGCTTTACAAACGTGGATATTATCTTACCGATGGAATCTATCCTACGTATTCAACGTTTGTTAAAGCATATCCTTATCCAACTGACCCGAAAGAAAATAGATTCAAGAAGCTACAAGAGTCTGCACGAAAGGATGTCGAACGAGCTTTTGGTCGTCTTAAAGGAAAATGGATTATTCTCAGTCATCCTCTTCGGGCTATGTCCGTCGAAAAGATTCAAAAAATCGTTCATACGTGTGTTATATTACACAATATAATTTTAAAAGACGACGGGAGGGCGATATCACCGGTTCATATAATGGATCAGCCGATCACGCCAGTTTATGACCCGAATGTACTACCGGAGTTACTCGACGAAAATATCCATCACCGTCTCCGATATGATCTTACGGAGCATGTAGACGCTCAAGACTTACCATACCTTGATGACTAGTGTTTTTTTTAATAAGTATTATGTAATTTTCTCTTAAGTATTAATAAAATATTATGTTTTTATTAAATTGTTTAATATAATTATAAAAAAAATAGAAATGGGTTAGTTATGGTTGCCACTAAAATCTATGGTTAGGTATGAGATAGGTATGAGATGAGATGGAAGGATATTATTGGTGGGCGATTAGGTATGAGAAATGTTGTTAGGCATGACTGCCACCCCCCTAAGTTATGGCGTCAAACTATGATATATTGTATCTCAAGGAAATAAACATCACTATTAACGACTAGCAATCGCATTTACAACCAGAAACACAAGCTACCATTTTAACATACCGACCCCCCTAACGCCAAATCCTGGCTCCGCCCCTGCAATGTACATGCGTTTTCAAAATCAGTAATATATTCTTTTTATATCTGACTATCTGCTATGTGACAAATCTAACTATGAAGTGTTTGTAGTTTATGAATTTGTTTTAGGAATTACAAAGACATCCGTGTTCATTTTTCGTTTCTTTCCTTGCTTTTTTCAGATTTTTCCGAAAATACAACCAACTAAGGGATATTAGTGACGAGAAATTTTCATGTGCTTACCTTTATTTTGATGCTTACTAATGGAGAAATCCCCACCATCTATCTATTTTGATCTAATGGTGAGGATTAACCTAAGATTTAATATGTTTAACCTTAATTCTCCCAACTATATAAAGTTTTTTTTCCCCACATAGTTACTGTGTGTTGTCTTCCCAACCTTCTCTCATCATTTCCCTCCAAAAAGTAATTATTCCAATCAACTATTACCATTTGATCATCACCAGTTGGATCACCATCACCATTCCAATCACCATCACCATTCCGATCATCATCTCATCATCACCTCCCGATCATATCATCCTTTTTTTTATGTATTCTTTTGATTTGAATGAACCCCTTTGTTTCAGAATCTGATTTGATTGATGTTGTTGAGGTTGATAATATTGTTGATCGGTTGTTAATTATGTGGATCAAGTTGTTAACATTTCTTCTTATTAAGTCGCACACCAAGTGTTCGATAAAACGTGTGAGTAGAAATGTTTGATAATCTTTTTATATGCTCATGTAATTCTGCTTATTAATTAAGTTGTTAGTTGAATTTTTGTTTTTAACTGAATTTGAATGCTGTTTTTATGTATGGTTATTGTTTTGAATCTGCTATGTATCGTACGTGTAGTATCACCAGTGATATTTGAAGTTGAACTGTATATGTGTATTATCACTAGTAATATTTGTGTTATCACTTGTGAAATTTTGTTTATTTGATACTTTTAGTTTATGTTTAGATTGTGAGTAGCATTAGGTTTTAGTATGATATCATTTTACGATGAGTGAATTGATGGAAATTTGATGCATGAAAGGTGTTTGACAAAATGCTTAAGAGAGGGATGCACAAGTTGAGAAGCAATCACATGTTCCTGTTTGTCCATCATTTCATATATAACCAAATCAAAAATATTTATTTGAATAAACAAGCTTTAGGGAATTAATCAAAGTGCACTGTAGTTATTTTAAATGAGTAATCATATCCTATGTTGCATTAGTTGATGCTTATTTTCATTTTTCTGAATTGCATCATTTTGAATTATTTTAGTTTTTTTTGTATTTTGATTTCTCCATCACTCTATATCTGAGGTGATGCAAATTTGATGTATTGTTCGATAATTGCGCAGTGACCTAGAGCTTAAGCCACAAGGACTGCTTACCTTAACAATCGTGAAGGCAAATAATTTGAAAAACATGAAAATGATTGGGAAGTCTGATCCTTATGTGATTGCATATTGTTAGCCTTAATAATAATTAATAGAAGTGATGGTCATTGACGTTTAGGAACTTTGTAACGTGTGTTAGATATCGTAATAGAATAGTCAACGGGCTCGTGGATTGGGCTAAGCTAAATGGTTAGAAGTTATGTTAAGCTAGCCTAAAATCCAATCCAACCCAATCCAAGCCCATCCAAAGCCCATGGCCAAGCCTTAGGGCATTATGTATTCCAACTATAAATACCCCTCAAATGTGTCATTTGAGGGGTGTGCTTGAGTGTGTAAGTGTGTGTTTTCTTTGCAATAATACTTCTCTTGTTTTCATCTTTCTCTCTACACACATACGCATAACATATCAAGTCACCACCTTTCTTTCTTCATCTTTCTTTACACATAATGTTAGGAATTGGAAATTCTATTGTGAAGCATCGGTCACCCCATGCATAATCTAGCTTAAGTTAGCTCGCAGACATATCGTTTATGATGCTAGTCATTAGTCAGTTATTAGCTTAGTTTAGTTTAGTGCAACACCGTGGAGGAAGGACGGGTCTTTAACCATTGTATGCCTGATCCACAGCCCGTAGGAGGGCGTATTACTTTGTATAAATAGCCCTCTCCCCACAAGGGAGAGGGTTGAATGTTCACTTGGAATCTAACCTTCCATGAGTTTTCTCTTACTAGAACATTTCCATTTCTCTCTCTAAAACTTATATACGCCTCTCTTGGTTGTGCTTTATATGTGATTATGAAATCCTTTATCTTACAATTGGTATCAAGAGCCATGGTTTGATCACTCATCTTTTATGCTCCTTGTTTTGGTGGATTTCATAAGGTTTTTGGGGTATTAAGTGTTTAGGAGAGTTTGAATCATTTGGACAAATTCTTGTGTTAAAGTTTGAATTTTGCTTGTACTTTTGTGTTTAGGATCATCATATGTGTTTATGTTTTGAATTGGAAGGCTTTAATCATTGTGGTTTGGTTGTTTTTGATTGATAAAGTTGTCATTTGTGAACTTTGTTCTAAGCGAGTTGAGTCTCGGACTTGAGTTTCTTCGAAGCGAGTTACTTTGTTACTGGAAGCGAGTTGATATATGCGACTTGGCTATTTAGCGAGTTGATCTTTTAAGCGACTTGGTGGTTAAGCGAGTTGTGTCCGGTTGCGACTTGCTATTAAGCGAGTTGATTCTTAAAGCGACTTGTTTCATTAAGTGAGTTGATTGTGTTGCGAGTTGATACTAAAGCGAGTTGGCTATTTAGCGACTTGTTTCATTAAGCGAGTTAAGTGTGTTGCGAGTTGATACTAATGCGACTTGGCTATTTAGCGAGTTGATTCCTTAAGCGACTTGTTTCCTTGAGCGAGTTGGTTGTTTAGCGAGTTGATAACTAAGCGAGTTGAGTGTTTAACTACTTGTCTATTGAGACTTGTCACTTCTTCGTGATACATTCTTACGGTTGTTCTTTTGGTTTAGTAAAATCCAGTGAAAGAATCAATTTCCCGGTTTAATTAAAGAATAGTAAAATCCCGTAAAGTCCAATATTCATGGCTCACTCCACTGACTCAGTAATCGCTAAAGTGCTCAAACTTTATGACTCAGTGGACTACAGACAAAGTATGTACTATTCAGAATGCTTGACCTTAACAGATTCTACAAATGATGATCTAAACCCATCACACTTTGAGTCCAACCCAAATGAACCCCAGCAGAAATTACATATTGAATGCAGTATTGAACCCTATTTACTGCTTCATTCTCATATATCACAAGTTTTATCCACATCCATGGATCGAACATGCAGTGCCCTTTTCCGTCAGGATTTACCTTCACTAAAGAAAACATTGTTTAAATACCTTGAACAATTGAAGAATCAGCTCATCAACGGGAAAATAATAAAAAATGATTCCATGGCTGTACTTCAGATGATTCACAAACAATTTCAGCCATTTATCAATGGGGAATATTCAGCAGACTTCGATCAACATGCGACTGGAATTTCTTTCAAGAAACATACCGGAATGGAAATTCATGAGTTCATCAATACATTGATCCAACTTATGGATAATATGGAAAAGTACATTAAGGAAGCTGCTCAAGAGGATGATATTATGAATGAATGTCGGATACAATTAATAAATTGTAGTGCTGAGACCAGTAAGGCATTGGGTGATGGAGCAGTTGACACTGAATATAGAGGCTCAGAGACAGATAAGCTTGAAATAGCCAGTGGTTCAGTGACTCTTGCTACTCATGATGTGGATGCAAATATCAGACCTACAAATGAACATGTGTCATGTGATGAGGTACCCTTATCTATTCAACATAGTGCATCTGCTAATGTACCTAAACATTATGATCTTTATGATGAACATGAGTCTGATAATGTTGATATGGTTGAGACCGAGTCTGTATGTTTTAAAACTAATAATATGGTTTTAAAAAGGGCATTTGATGAACTTTCTTACAAATATTCAATTCTTGAAGAACACTGCATTTCCTTGGAAATTGCACTACAGCAAAAGGAAGAAAATTCTCTTGTTTCAAATGCATGCACTAATCCAGAATTCCCAGAATTTCATGAATTTTTTGAAATTAATCAGTTAAAAACACAGATTCTAGACAAAGACTCAACCATATGTAACCTGAAAAAACAAATATCGGACATTCAAATGAATATGAATACGGATATTAATTATGAAGCTTGTGATGCAATTAAGTCTAGGAATGAGGAACTAGACCTATGTGTTGCTAACTTGCTAAGAGAAAATGAATCATTGAAGAAGAATTTTTTAGAGTGTAGGACCAAACAGATTGATAAAATCAACTCCATGACATCTAACATATATGCCATCAAAAACCAAATTCAGGATAAGAGTTTCACTATCGTTGCGTTAAAAAATGAGCTTAGGAAAAATACGGGAAATAGAGTGAATACTAAGTTCGAAAAACCATCAACTTTGGAAAAATCAACTGTTCATAAGGCCTCTAAACGCCCTGTAACTAGGCAGCCCAATGCATTTAAGACAGAAAGATTTAAAGCATCTAAATCGAAGCCTGCCCCCCAAGTTGAAAACTATATAGCTTTGTCAAAACCAGTCACTTCACTAATTCATTCCAACTTGAGGAATGACAATTCCCAACAGAAGGCTCAGAATTCTAAGATTAGGAACTTAAGGAGTCAAATGACAGACCAATCCACTAAGAAGCAAATTAAATGCAAATGGACCAATGGTCAGAATAGGAATCTAGCCTCATCTAACGTTATTAACAGCTGTTTTAAGTGGATTCCTACTGGTAGACTCCTTAAGTTTACGGGTACCAAACGGACTTACTCACCTAGAAGTTATCTTAGGTGGATCCCCACAGGAAAAACATTCAAGAATGTTGAACTTAAAGAGATGTCCAGTAATGATACTCTTAGACCTGACTATACTACATCGAAAATTGAGAATATACCTGTCACTAACCCACCTATTGGCAATACTACATGTGCTATTAGTGCAGACTGTCCTCAATCTGTTTCAGGTATATTGCTCAAGTCATTCATGAACATCATGACCTGGTTTCCATCGGAACGGAAGAATGCTCACTCTGGAATGGTAGCTTGTCAGAATTGACATACCTCGTACTCTGACTCCTGATTCCCTCTTTTCAGGACTCGTACTTATTAAGTCTTAAATAAAAAAAATAAAAAAATAGCATATATGAGAGAGCAGTATGCACTTTGAAATGGTCATCTTTTATCATCTTTCATATTTATATCACATTTTCTCCCCCGATCAAAAATTTCAAATCCTTTGAGATTTTGGATCTCAAGTGATTTAAATATGTATGAAACAAAACATATGTTGGAGAAAAATGTGTCTGGTTTTATAAGATCTGAAGTGGACAAGACTGAAGTTCCCCTTTTAGACATAAGGGAAACCACAACACACAACCTAGCACTATTACATACATTATAGTTGTTTAATAGTAATTACACCACATTTTACACATCAAAATACAAAACATAAACTACTTCCGGAAGATATCTTCATTCAGTTCTTTGAAGCGGCTTATAGTGTCCTGCACGAAGTCTACCACCCACAAAGCTTTCAAGGCTGCGATAGATCATTCTAGTCTTCAATCGTCGTCTGATTACGGCAATGAAATCTTCACACCTCTTCAAATCCTCATCAGTCAAGTATTTCGTTTTGTTTCGCGGCTTCAAATCAATTTTGATTTCTTTCACTCTAGAGTTTAATTCTTCTTCGACCATCTTGAGTGTGCCATCACTGAATTTGTATAACTCACACAATCTCATTAACATTCTTGTTTCGTATCTGTCAGTGAAGATGACTGCTCTGGGGGTGTCGATCACAATATACTCATGACGATATTCATGTCCTTTGGCTTCCCATTGTGGTCTTGTAAGGTTGACACGAGTCTGGTAACTTTCAATTCCTAATTGAAGATCCTCAACTCTTAGTCGAATGACCAAGCTTCTAATCCAGAGATTGACAGCAGCCGAAAGAGCCTTCTTCTCATGAGCAGGCAGATGGTCAATGTGTCCTTGGAGGTTCAGAAGATAGAGGTCTTCAAAGTCGTTAGGCATCAGATGTTTGAAGTCGTTTTCTTCTATAGTGTACTCTTTCGAGTCTGCTCTTCGAAGGACAATCTTCTTCAGGTAATCATACCCATAGATTGAGAAGATCTCTATTCTGATGACACTTAGAATACGCAGCCTGGATCGAACATCTCTGCGACTCTTTTTAGCACTATGTCTTTCGATGTAGAATTGTTTCTTCTTGAACCACCAATGAGAAATGCCATATGAGGCGGCAATGTCATACTGTTGCTCATTGTCTACCCAGAATTGATCTGGAACCATCTGCTCAAGACTTTGATTAGTGTAGCTAGCCGCTTTCATCTTTGAGATCGACAATGCTGGTCTTCTTTCAGAAGTGCAGCCACATAGATAGTCCAGATCATGGTTGAAAAAGAACTCTGACTGAATGGTCATAAATCCAGGTTCACCGCCTAGAGGAAGAGGGTTGTTCACATCAAACCTATTGATCTGCTCAGTGACTTGATCATTCAGCATTCTATAGCATTCCTCCATTTGATATTGAAGTTGATTAGCATCCGAGTGGAAGACTTTAACTATTTCATACGCTGGACCTTCAAGATCTTTAGGAGTGATAGATGTAATTTCCTTCTTCTCGCAAAACCACTTAATAAAGCTTCCCATATCCCTTGTGAAATGAAGAAGAGAATCTTCTGCTGGTACTTCATAGTTGGAAATTGATAACGCTACACGCGTCGTTCGGGGTCAAGGAAACTTCCTTTTCATCGAGCAAGTTTTATAACACCCTAGGCAGTGAACCTAATCGTTGTAGTGTAGTAATTAGGGTAAGCCACGGGTATTGATATCGTTTTCTAGGGGAATAGGAATGCTAGTAAGGAGTTACTACGCTAAGGTTAAGGTTGAGGAAGATTATTTTTTTTATCTTTTTATGTTTTATGAAATGGAAAGGTACGAATCTCGGGTATTGGATTTGGGGGGTTGGTATTTCTACCGATTACTCTACTATTATCTAATTATCTAAACTAAGGTTGTGGGAGTCTATGTCTAATTAATGTGTGCTCGTATGATAGTTTAAAGATGTGTTTACTTAGTTTGTATTACTCCTTAATTATCTCCTATTGATGGTTGAGTGTCACGTCTTATTCCTAGTTGCGTTGTGTGTCTAAAGTTGTAGGGTATGCGTTTCTCCCTAACTCTTCGAACTTACCAAAGGGTCTTGTCTACAAACCCACTAGGGATGATAAACTCCTACTCTAAGGCGCTCTTTGGATGGTTTAGCCTACAACTACTCAGGTAATTATATTCTAAGGTTCACAAAGATGAATCAAGCATTAAGTACACAACGAATGACCTATCGCATTACTAGATCATTATTCAACTAAGATAAGAAACAACCAATCAATATTCAATAATTAAGTTTCATACTTCCTAAGCAAACACACAAATAAATTAGCCGGACATGGAGAACATGCAAGCATACACACAAATAATCAAAGACATAATTGAATTAATGAAGTAAAGACTTATCTTGATGTAAGATAGGGTTTAAAACCCTAAAATACTGTACAAGACACCTTAGGTTCGGTTTTAGGTTTTTACTCCAAAGACTCTCCACTAAAGACTGAAAAATTCGGATTCTATATATAAGATTACAATTGCGACGGCGTCACCTTATGTTTAGTGACGCCGTCGTGTCGCCGCCATTAGGGTTTCGTCTTGGCCACGTTAACCTTGCGACGGCGTCACCTTATGTCCGTGACGCCGTCCTCTTCAGCTTCTGACGTCGTCTGGATTGCATCTAGGCCGTCTGAGTAGCGACGGCCTACTCTTTCACAACTAGACGTCGTCGCTTGTAAATACGAGTTTTGGGTTCTGGCCCGTCACAATAATTTTGGGACGGCGTCAGAATGTAGCACCTGACGCCGTCGCCTTCTACTTTCAGCAACTGTGAGTGTCTCGATTTTGACTTTGGCCATTTTCTTCATATATTCGCGCCTTTTCGTCCAAATAAGTGCCATTCCAGCATTTTGCCTTCAAGAGACCTAAAAAGTGAAAAGGAACGATATTAAGCAATAACGGATACAAAAGTGATCAAATAAGGACTAAAACGACCCCTCAAAATGGTACCTTTTAAAACCTTATCAAATATCCCTACACTTGTTATTTGCTTGTCCTCAAGCAAATGTGCTTTTAGCCAATTAATTTATAAGTTAGGGGTCATGAAGCATTAATTCAAAACGGTCCACAACACATATAAGCCCCGCAAAAGTCATAACAAGCACGGAAATTACATACTAGCACCTCACATGGGGTGTTTGGATACTCACATCTCTCTCGGGTGTATATATGAAATATAACAAATAGGAAATGGAAGATAAACACTCATTAACCGGTCCTAGTACATAGATTACCATAGGCTTGAGAATAGATCAAACCTCCATCGCTTTGGCGTAAGCACCTACGAAAGACTATCAAAGAGGTCTTTTAAAGGGTTGTAACGTTAGGCTTACGGTAGGGAAATAAGGGTTTGGTGGGATAGGCTATTTAGTGGTGGCAAGTCAAAAATCTTTATGTTAACTGCATATGAAGAATGGCGTTGCTAAGCAAAGACTCGACACTCTAAACTCTAGATAACTGAAATAAATAAACATAAATTTAAAGATAGATGTAGAATGGTAGCCCGTATGTTTTTTTTTTTTTTTTTTTTTTTTCACACTTTATTTTTTTTTCTTTTCTCTTTTTCTATTTTTTTTCGATTTTTTTTTTCATACACTTTTACTCTACCATCCTCTACGATAATTATCAAAATACTAGGGATTTATAGGCAAATCCCTACACTTGAGTTTTTATTACTCTAACACTAATTTGACCCGATTTGAAAAGATCAAAACACTTGGGGTACATTATTACGCAAACAAAGGGAATTTGAATTTAACGTTCCCTTCCCGTCATTTCATAAACTTTAACTTTTCCCATGAATTCCAATCGTCCCAAAACTGTATACAAAGGATATGACTCGACTTAGCAACTTATGCAAGCAACTAGATAATTGAACTAAGGGTTTAGGGTGATAACAAACATTTGCACTAAAAGTGAGTGCATAAAGGGTAGGCTAAGGCGATTTGGGTGTATATTTGGGGGTGGGGTGTAAACAATGCTCTTCATTAATATTTCAAAAAAAATCGAAATATCACGAGAACCGCGAAAAGGATAGGCTCTGAGGGGTTAACTAGGGGTATCGTGTACTAAAGATGAGTACAACGCAAAGGGTGTGGGGGAATTACTCAACCGGTATGGAAGAAGTAATTATATTACAGGTATCAAACAAGGGTTATCCTAATGCCTCTTATCATTTAGTTATTCCTAACTACACAAGTGTAGCCTCACTTGCGATCTCGGAATGCATCACAAAACAAGTTCTAGAATCTAATATACTACCGGTTCACACTCTAAGCATTAAAGATGAATGCTTTAATTCCTACTAATCTAAGGGCGATCCTCACATTTTGGTGGAATTTGGGTGGTAAAGGGTTTTGTGCTAGTCATATAACTTCCTATCCGTGAGACGCTTTTGTTAAGACTAATGGCCCACTCTTATATGTCATGAAAAATTTTAAATTTGGTGCCAAAATTACCCTAACCGACATTTTCTCATGGTTTATTACACAATCACAATTGGACAAAGCAAATAATCAAGGATAAGCATAGTTTCAAAGTTCCCGTTTTATTTTCCCTCCCTACACTTAAACTGAACATTGTCCCTAATGTTCCCCGAAAGTATCAAAGTTATGATAAAAGAAGGTAATTAAAAACGAAAGAAACTAATACTCCCCTGATTAGCTCGGTAGGATCCGTGTAAAGTGGTGGTTAAACTCTTTTCCAAGAAGAATTATTGCGTGAAAAGCTCCTCCAATCTTATGTAACTTCTTCTTGACAAACTAAACCTGCACACTTGAAGAAAACAAACGAAACCTTCGCGTAAAATCGGCGGTAATATTATATATAAGACTCGATTTAAACTAGGATATAATGCTTGTGGAATGGATGTTTATAGAATTTCTAAGAAAATTAAGACCTGGAAAATTCCAAAAATTTATAAGTAGCTCAGAAAACGAGAAAAAAGTAATCTGATGTTTTTACTCCTTCCTGACGCCGTCAGGTTGCAATCCTGACACCGTCAGGTTATCCTGACAAAAACTGGTCTGCGATTTTCTGGAAAAAATTCTGGAAAATTTACATCTTTAGAATCTGGAAAAATTTCTGCAAAACATCCATTATGACTCGATACAAGCATTTGACTCTAACAAACACACATATATATCTTTTAAATAATTGTATTTCTCATGTTCACGTTTCTTTTGAAAACGTGTGTAATCCTCCCTACACTTATCCCTTATGTAAAATACCTTTATATGTAATTAAGACGAGGTTAAAGACAAAATAAAGCATTTTTACAAATTCAAACATGAGAATAAACAATTAATAAAAGATATACGACACACAAATGAAAATGAAAGACAAATACACATGGGTTGCCTCCCAAGAAGCGCTTGTTTTTGTTCGAGTCACGAGCCTGACTCTACCCTTATTTAACAGATAAAGGGGAAGTTTTTCCTACACTTAAGTTTAAGTGCGGGTGATAGTAGCAATACACACCCTTAGGGTGGAAATTTGCTACGTGAGGAGAGGGTGATGGGTGATTTATATGCTCAAAAGAGTGTGCTCCATTCATTATAATCTTACCTAAGTCTATTGGTGTAGCGGGTGAATCAAATCTCCCTCCTAAAAATGGATCTTCTATCAACTTCAAAAGATTCTTAGTTAAGGATCCATCTTGACCTAATAAACCCGGTTTAAACCCATAATGTTTCTTGTTATCAACCATGAATGGGTGATATAAGCGTGTAAGGTCATGGGTTACTCCTATATTAGCTTCCACTCTACATGGCCTAGAGTCTACCACTTTTATCAAGCAACTACCCGGACTATCTATTTTGATGGGTGGATTGGAGCCTAATTCAATTCCAAGATTCACATCTAAAGACGGAAAATTGGGTAAGGGTTTCGGTTGAGGCTCCGGTTCATCAAAACTAGGAACTTCTTTAGGGCTAAGAGAAAGGTCATCACTACAAGTGTTCAAACCCACATCCACTACTTGTGGTCGGTCCAAAGGTTCTACCTTTATTGGGGTTCCTATAGTTTCTTCTACTACTTCCGGGTAAGTCATAGGCGCTGTGTGTTTCTCAAGTGATGGTAGGACTTGTGGGTTATCCGATGGGATTGGATTTTCTACTCTATCCTCCATCTTATCAAGATCACCTATGTATTCATTTTGTACTGTGGTAGCACCTAACCATGACATGCACTTTGGTACCTCAACTCTAATCATCTCCTTCCTAAACAACCTTTCCGACCGAAGTTTCCAAATTGAAAATAGGTCTAAAGATTCATTTTTTGGGTCCCATGTTCCACTTCTAAATTGGGCGTGAATCTCAAAGGTTTCCCATGCAATTCGAACACCACGTCCCCAAATATCCCCATCCGCTACATAGTCAAGTCTCCTTTGGGTTTCGTGGGCGATACGAGTGTAAAAGAATTGTAGTGGAAACAGTAAATCAATACCATGATAAAGGACTTTTTGTAATAAATATTTAATTCGAGTCCATGCCTCAGGAAAGGATTCATCATGATGTTGCTGGAACCTCAAGATCTCATTTTGGAGTTGAAAGGGTAGATAATGTAGTAGATTTCGTTGATTGGGTGAAAGTTTTGGCAGATTCGCGTTCTCCATAACGGCTAACGGAATAGTCAATGAAAATGGTTACGAACAAAGGTTACGAAGAAGGGGGATAGACTAAGAGAAAGCTAAAAATGAGAAAAATTTACTTGATAGGAATCAAGCAAAGAACCTAAACGAGGTGGACTACTAACTAGCTATTCTATTCCCCGGCAGTGGCGCCAAAAACTTGATAACGCTACACGCGTCGTTCGGGGTCAAGGAAACTTCCTTTTCATCGAGCAAGTTTTATAACACCCTAGGCAGTGAACCTAATCGTTGTAGTGTAGTAATTAGGGTAAGCCACGGGTATTGATATCATTATCTAGGGGAATAGGAATGCTAGTAAGGAGTTACTACGCTAAGGTTAAGGTTGAGGAAGATTATTTTTTATCTTTTTATGTTTTATGAAATGGAAAGGTACGAATCTCGGGTATTGGATTTGGGGGGTTGGTATTTCTACCGATTACTCTACTATTATCTAATTATCTAAACTAAGGTTGTGGGAGTCTATGTCTAATTAATGTGTGCTCGTATGATAGTTTAAAGATGTGTTTACTTAGTTTGTATTACTCCTTAATTATCTCCTATTGATGGTTGAGTGTCACGTCTTATTCCTAGTTGCGTTGTGTGTCTAAAGTTGTAGGGTATGCGTTTCTCCCTAACTCTTCGAACTTACCAAAGGGTTTTGTCTACAAACCCACTAGGGATGATAAACTCCTACTCTAAGGCGCTCTTTGGATGGTTTAGCCTACAACTACTCAGGTAATTATATTCTAAGGTTCACAAAGATGAATCAAGCATTAAATACACAACGAATGACCTATCGCATTACTAGATCATTATTCAACTAAGATAAGAAACAACCAATCAATATTCAATAATTAAGTTTCATACTTCCTAAGCAAACACACAAATAAATTAGCCGGACATGGAGAACATGCAAGCATACACACAAATAATCAAAGACATAATTGAATTAATGAAGTAAAGACTTATCTTGATGTAAGATAGGGTTTAAAACCCTAAAATACTGTACAAGACACCTTAGGTTCGGTTTTAGGTTTTTACTCCAAAGACTCTCCACTAAAGACTGAAAAATTCGGATTCTATATATAAGATTACAATTGCGACGGCGTCACCTTATGTTTAGTGACGCCGTCGTGTCGCCGCCATTAGGGTTTCGTCTTGGCCACGTTAACCTTGCGACGGCGTCACCTTATGTCCGTGACGCCGTCCTCTTCAGCTTCTGACGTCGTCTGGATTGCATCTAGGCCGTCTGAGTAGCGACGGCCTACTCTTTCACAATTAGACGTCGTCGCTTGTAAATACGAGTTTTGGGTTCTGGCCCGTCACAATAATTTTGGGACGGCGTCAGAATGTAGCACCTGACGCCGTCGCCTTCTACTTTCAGCAACTGTGAGTGTCTCGATTTTGACTTTGGCCATTTTATTCATATATTCGCGCCTTTTCGTCCAAATAAGTGCCATTCCAGCATTTTGCCTTCAAGAGACCTAAAAAGTGAAAAGGAACGATATTAAGCAATAACGGATACAAAAGTGATCAAATAAGGACTAAAACGACCCCTCAAAATGGTACCTTTTAAAACCTTATCAGAAATGATAGTTGAAGCCCAATTGTTTGTAGGATTTGATGAATCAGATTCGGGAATGCACCATGAAGGTTCAGGAGTTTGAGGTTTATCTTGGGTAAGCCAACTTTGAGTAACATCCTTTGAAGGTGTAGTTCTAGATGTTTTGATTCTTTTTCCCTTAATATAAGCATCCAACCAATCTTCTTCGACTGCAACATTGGGGATGTGCTTGGTAGAAGTGTCATCATCTTCAGATTCAGACTCCTGAGCAACGAAGGATTCTTCATTTATTATTTGCTCTTCTGGAATAGTGAGGATGGTAGGTGTAAACCGGTAGTCGACGGTGGTCCATGCAGAAGACATCTTTTGAGATCTTTGACCACTTGAAGTGCCGGTTTGTTTCTGAGTTATTGGTGGTGGTGAAGGTGGGCTTGCTTTGTGAGAAGTGGTTGTTCCAGAAGATCCTCCAACTCCAGATGTGCCAGCACCACCAGTAGGAGGTGGTGGTGGTGACTTAGGACCTCCAGACATATCTTTTGAATCCATCAGAACTGATCTCCTTTTCTTCTTAGCCTCCCTTTCACAAACATCGACTACAAACTGCTCATAATCATCATGCCTCATAGATTCTTCGAGAGCCTCGTATAATTTCTTATGTGTACTTTGCAAGTGCTCTCCTGCCTCATACATTCTTTCTGAGAGAGCTGATCTCATGTCAGAGATCGGAAAATCTTTGAATCGCTGAAGTAATGGAGCCTTCATTGCCCATTCAACTGCATCTTTAATATCTGCTTCTATAGCCTTTGTTACGACTTCATCGAGATTAAGATTCTCCAGTTTCTTGACACGACTATCAAGATTGTTAACAGCTACAGGAAAATGTTTCTCATAGTTGCAATGCGTAACATGGCCTCTTCAAGCAATTCCTCAGTTGTTTTAACAGGAGGTGGTGAGGCACGAGGTGGTGAGGCAGGTGGAGTGACAGGATCGCTGATCGTGACAACTTGTAGTGGATCATTGGCGGGATTGGGAGGTGGAAGTGCAGTTGTCATAGCAGGTTCGAGAGTTGGCGTGATTGAAGGTGATGTGACAGCAGTGGAGAACATTGGAGCAGACATAGGAGGAATAGTTGACGAGTCTTGTTGAATAGTGACCGAGAACATGGACTGAACTTCTTCCTTTTCATTTGTTTGCTTGTCTGATTCGATGTCAGAGGGACCGTCTCTCAAGAATTGGTCACCGTATGTGAGGTCAGCATCAAGATTTTTAAGTGAGGAAAGTGATCCAGTAGACATGTTTGTTTCTTCAAGACGCTTGAGTACTTCAGATCCAGGCTCAAGGTTCTCCTGTGGGTCTTTTACTAGATCATTTTTATCACTTGCTGATTCAATACTGGGATAAAAGGAGTCTCCTAATTTTCTTCCTGTGCATTGCTAGACACCGGGGATTCAACCGATCTTTTTGGTTCATCAGTGTCCATCCTAGATTTCTCTTGTGTAGATAGTAATACAGCATCTCTTTTCTTGAGAATAAACTGGGTCGTTGTTTTGGGAGGTGGTGAAGAGATATTCAGTAGCATGTGTGCGGCTTGTTCTGCTTCTCTTCCAACAATTCCTTTACCTTTGTCTTGAGTGACAGGATTGATTTGTCGAGGTGCTGACTCAGGCTCTCTTATCATGACTCCTCCCACTGATGGTCTTTGCGACTCGTTCAGACTTTCAAGGCTTTGCTAAATTCCTTGTTGGAGTGCAGCTTCGTCTTCATCAATCAACTCTGTCTCTCTTCCTGGAACCTTAGTTCCCTCATCATTACCCTTACCAGCATCTCTTTCTCTCCTCTTTTTCTTTTGTGAAGGAGAGACATTAGATACAAAGCTATCGGGTCTCTTGTTTTTCTTGGGAAGACTTGAGTATGAGGTTCCTGATTGTTTAGATTTTGATTGTGTGGAAGTGGACTTCGGGATGTTAGCGATTGTGGTGGGGGCTTTCTTTACATAACTCTTGAAGTAATCAGCATTCTTGATTCTGTCACTAAGCAAAGCTTCAGGAACTGGCATACCAAAAATCTCCGTGTCATATCCTCTGGCACTATATTTAAGATTGCCAAGAACGAATTCATCACTGGCTTCATGTCGGGCAGACTCGCTACGTGAATTGATCTGGTGAGTTTGTAGCAGATGATGGATAATGAGTTTTGAAAATCTGATGCTGGGAATCACTCTTTTACCAAGACTTTTTCTTCCTTTGACTTTATTCTCAGAGTTAATTCTATCAGAGATAAATGTGTCCAAAGACAAGATGAATTCTTCCCAGATAAGTTCAGCGAAGTCAATATTTTTCCCTTTGACTATTCCCCACAGAATCTGCAGAATGGGAGCTCGAACTCTGTCTGTCCCTGATGTTTTACCATTTAGGCATAGATTGAGGATTGTGACGATTGATCTCCATGGTTGATATATTTCTGCATTGATGAGTGATGAAATTTTGGTTATTCTTTCCGGGTATCCCAATTCTTCGACAAAGTTTAAGATATCATGAATGGAGGGTGGAGAGATGAATTTGTTGGAAGGGTTTCTTGGTGTGATTTGAAGAGCATCCCTGAGTGTGTCAACCGAGATGTCATACCATTTGTCTTCGAGCTTACACGAGTATGACGCATAAATCTTATCCCAAGTAACCGTTTTCCAGAATTGCTGAAGATAGATGGATGGGATAGTGCAACGCTTGGTTAGGGCATTAAAGAAGTTGGTATCCTTCAAAATGTCCACAACCAGACGATAAGTAGGATTATGTTGCCCTCTATCTACGTCTAAGAAGCAGTTGCTTTTAGCAATTGACACCCATTCCGCACGAGGAAGTAATTCTTCATCAGTCAGAGTGACAGTTGGTGCAGAGGCAGTAGGAACATCAGAGGATGTGATGTCAGCCATTGAGATCTGAAAGTTTACACATACAACACAAACCGTATCTGGAAAATTGTTAGGTTAGGTCACTGATACATATTATGACCAATTTATAACCCAACATTTTGAGTTTCAGAAAGAAGGATATGACATATATGGAGACATAGGATGCAGCACACAGAAAAATGTGATCAGTATGCAGAAACTTATGAGTATATGATACCTTTTGGGAGAAGACATCAAAATAGATAATACCAAAGGCAAAATTGACAAAGATATATGTTAAATTACACACAGCAACTTGCTTTGGAACAACAATTTAATCAACTCGCATAGCACACTACACATAAGTAACATGCATACTACACGATATATGATATGCATAGCTTATGGCAACTCGCATCCAACAACTCGCTTTGGTTACAGAGTAACTCGCATACATTCAATACCCTAGTCAACTCGCATACAGTACAATGTATGAAGCAAGTCGCATATGGCAACTCGCATGCATCAACTCGCTTTGGTCAACCAATGGATGGTCAACATATATATGCTAACTCGCATTATAGACATGAAGCAAGTCGCATATGGCAACTCGCATATGATGAAAGATAAAACGCATGGTCAACTCGCATATGCAACTCGCATATGATACGTTGAATCTGGACATATCGCATAGGCAACAGGCAACACGCATATATGACAGAGCAACTTACACATGGCAACTCGCTTTCAATAATAATCAATAACAACTCGCATATAAGCACATCTTTTAATGAACCATCAGGTCTACTCGCATCCAAGAAGTTCTATCCAACTCGCTAACAAGAACTCTCCATGAGCAACCCACTTAAACACACGAATACATGACTATATATTCAAACAAGATCACAGACATGTAAAAGACAATGACAATCAACCCACTCAAATCCAATAGTAATTTCCTAACACTAACCATTCGCCACCCACAACACGCATAACCAAAAGGATTGATCAGACGTTATCTAAATATGTCATAACATTAAATGAATGCATCTAAGACTATAATCAACAATAATACATCAAAACTTACAAACCTAGTGTCCAAACAATATGATCAAGATGAGAAAGAGGGGACAAGATCTGCAAGGGGGTTAAGATGAAAAATGGTTTAAGTACAAATTATTTCAAAGTGTTAAGATAAACATGATCAGATAGCATTAATGACCTACCACACAATCTCCAATAGATAAATCGCTTATAAGAGAGTTGAGAGAGAATGGTTTATGCGAGATGCGTGTTTTGACCAAGAAAGAAAACTGATTTGACCATGACACTCAACCCGCATACTTAGGAAAATAATAATAGCGAGTTGACACTTTTAGTCCCTCTACTTATCAACGCAACTCGCATATCAGGTACACAGATATAGTGGGTTGACACTTTTAGTCCTTATACAAATCGAAGCAACTCGCATACAGATAAAACATAGCAACTCGCATAATATTACATAGCAACTCGCATGGCATAAAAGAGCAACTCGCATAAGATAAAGATTGGACTAAAATATCATAACATATCAAACCACTTTTTATCATACAAGGAATCTCAACTTAACCCCACATAGCATGCAACAACCAAAGCACACAACCCAGGATCTCAAATTAACACCACATAACATGCAACAGCCAAAGCGCACAATTCTCCCCTCAATCAATGATATGAGGTAGTGAGTAATCATTGATTGACACAGTATTATGAGATTACTACAGCTAAAGTATGAGATTGTAAAAAACAAATAAAATAAAAGGTTATAACTGCTCTGTTCGAACTTCATCTAAAATCCCGTGACATTGTTGAATGAAATTTCTAGGACCGTAGATGTTATCGATGACAGGAAAAAAAATGAGTGAAATAATAGAAAATATGAAATTTGAATGTAAAATAATAAAAGGTTACTAATGTGATATAAATATGAAAGATGATAAAAGATGACCATTTCAAAGTGCATACTGCTCTCTCATATATGCTAAATTATTTTTCGAATCTCAAAGCATATATTAAGGGAGAGCATTTCAAAACGAAAATTGATGAGTGTCTAAATACTCATCATTTTTGTACAATCTAAACTGCAAAATCATCTGAAAACACTCAGAAACACATCAAAATGATCAAAATATCACAAATCAGTGTTTTATGTGTTTTAAATGCAAAAATATCAAAATCAGATGAAAAATGATTCAAGTTTGCAAAATTGGCAGTTTTAGTCCCCCAAGTTTCAAAAGTTGTCAAATCTAGTCCCTGAAATTCAAAAATCAAGAATTTTATCATTCAAGGTCCCTGAAATATTCTAAGTTGTTAAAAATGGTCCTTGAATGATTCTTTGGTCAAATGGCAGAAAAGGTCCCTAAAGTTTGAAAATTTGCAAAATTAGTCCTTGGACTTTTTAAAATGGAATTTTATGCAAAAAGGGTCCTTGTACTATTCATTTATGGCAAGTTTGGTCCTTGTGAGAGCTTTGGAAAAACTGCAAGTTTGGTCCCTCATGTTTGGCAGATTTGCATTTTTGGTCCTTGTATACCTATCAAACCAAACGGACCCTTTATGTTATTTATCCAAAGTCCAAACCCAAATCCAGCTGGCCCAACCTTTGGCCCAAACCCCACCCCGTTTAATATTAGCCCTCGGTCAAATAAAGTCAAACAGGCAAGAAACCGCCCTCCACTGTAGCTCTCCCTCTCCCATTCCTGTATATCCAAAACCAGTCATGGTTTTCCATGACTTTCTCCACCCCTCACCTTACCTTGTCCCCTCCACCTTCACTAACACCAAAAATCCTTAATTGACTCAAACCAAACCCATTAATTCTCAAACCTGCTCAAGAAGAAAATGGCGCCAAAAATCCACTTGGACGGTTTTGATGCATTTCAATGATCCAATGGCTCAGAAGTGGTGGGAAACAATCAGAGGACATCTAGAAGTCATAAAAGTCTATAAAGAGGAGTCAAGAAGCAATGTATCAAAGTATCTAGTGTAATTTGTTTTTCTTTATGTCGTTTTTAAGTTTTTAAGTTCACAGTGTATGTTTAGGCTTTCAAAAGACTCTGTAATTGTATTCTAGTGTAATAAAAACTTGTTTCAACTCTCAATTTCAGTTAAGGTTCACAAATTTAGTAAATGCTATTTTTATGTCCAAAATCTCATAATTGGCAAAAGTTGTTAAATAGTTGTTGTCACTGTTGCTTAAGCTCATATAAGCTTTTGATAGAGCTTATAAGTTATTAGAAACAATTTAACCTCAGTTTAGACTTTAAACTCAAAAATTCTCAAAAATACCAAAAAAAAATTAGTTAAAAATAATAAGGCAAAGGAAATGATGATCAAGACATTGAAGCAGTGTTGAATCTGTATTGGATTTGGTTTAGAGCTTATTGGTAAGCTTATAGGTGTGGCCCTTTGATCTCAGTTCTCAGTTTTTGGCTGGAAAGCAATTTGTAAGCAATTTTCTTAAAATTGAATTTCTTAGTATAAGTGCTATAGTCTTGATAATTTTAGTTTAAACCTGTCTTGTTATAGATAATATCAGTTAATACATAGATTTCTTAGTATAGAAACTAGTTTCAGTGTTAAAAGTCTCAAAACTGTTTCATTAAGTAGTGTTTGGATATGCATGTTAATCTGTGATAGAAGTCATTTGAGTTGATATTTGTTGTTGTTCTATGTCACATTAGTACTTATCAGATCATTCAAGGATAAAAACCTAGTTCTCATTTGTAAGAAAGTCAAAATCATCTTAATTCTATCTTAGTTCATCACTGTTAGAAATTTAGATTGCATAACTCAACATATTAGCTTAAAACTTGATACAATAGCTTAAACTCACCTTAGTATAGCTTATTATAACATAATCATTCATAAAAATCAATCTTAAGTTCATGAAAGTCAAAGTATTTGTGTAAAATAAAAAGTCAAAATTTCACTTGGTCGTTTTTGAATAAAACTTAGATTTTTACTGTGTGTTTATTAGTGAGATTCAGCTTATAAGCTTTTGGATTATCAAAGTTTGGTTGCTAAACAAAATTATAAAAATGTTAGTTCACTTCTGTCTAGCTTATTAAGTGCTTATTTTTCTATCTTCTTTATAGTACCCTGTCTGCATAAGTGCCATGTGCACCAGTTTCATAAGCTCAATCAAAAGCTTGCACAGAGCTCGATTGTTGTTCAAATCCTGTGATACTTGGTTCTTTGGAAAGCCAACCTGGTCATCTTTGAGTCCCTAGCTTAAGTTTTCATTTTGAAGCTTGTTTACTAGGGCTGCAAGTGTCCTTTTGTTCTGTCCATTTTTCAGTTTAAGCCAAGTGCTTATTGTCTTTTTCCTAGCTTTTCAGTGTGCTTATCTTTGTCTATTAGCTTCATTTGAGTAGCATTAGCCTACTTGCATCTTATTTTGGCTTTTGTTTCAGCTGGTGGGCTTGTTTGAGCTTATTTCTCCAAAATAAGCTCATTAAGCCAACTGTTGGCTCATAAGCTTCTTAAATAGCTTATTTTTGAGTTGTAAAATTTTTGTGTTTGTTAAAGTTTCATATTTTTAGTATTTAAGTAGTTTTCAAAAAGAAAATCCAGAAAAACATAAATATAAAAATAGTGATAGCGTTTATTTAATAGATTTTAGCTTTTTGATTTTTCTTTTCAGCTTATAAATAAGCAAATCTTGTTTTTTCTATTTTTCTTAGTTTTCTGTCATCATATAGTATTTTTAGAAAAAGTTTTATAATTTTCCTAATCTTTTTAGTATTTATTATAATTTTAAATAGTTAAAAATAGTAATTAATTAGTAATAAATAATTAAAAAGCATAAAAAATATCTTTTCAGTTTTAAAATTAGTTTTATCATATTTTAGATTTTTCCAAGTTAAAATTTCATTTTTCCAGATTTATTTTATATTTTCTAGTATTTAAGTGTATTTTAAATAATAAATAATTAGTAATAATTAGATAAAAAGTGTGAAAAATATATTTTTAATTTTAAAATTAGTTTTATAATATTTTAGATTTTTCTGAATCATAATATTATTTTTCTAGCCTTATTTTGTATTTTCTTCTATTTTAGAGTATTTATTAAATAGTTAAAATAGTTTTTAATTAATAATAATTAAATAAATAGTTGTAAAAATAATTTTCTTTTTCTAATAATTTTCTTTTAATTTTAGGATTCCAAAAATGTTATTTTCATATTCTTAGGTCTTTTATTTCTTAGATTTCACTTTTTATTTTGTACGTATACGTAGTTTTTAAACGTACATTTCGCGTTTCTCTTATTTGATTGTTGTGCTTTCCAGTTCTGTTTCCCATCTCATTCCAATCAATCAGTAGTGTAATTTCTCATCCAAAACCTTTACTGATCACTATCCTTAGTGTTGGGAATTATGTGAAGTTTGGATTATGCTGATATTAATGCCGAAGTGTTTCTACTGAAGAGAAGTGGATTCTGCTGAAGACATAATCTGCTGAAGTATAATAGTTAATAGTCTGTTTCTGCGGATGTGTTTATTCCGTGTTTAGTTTATTTAGTGTGGATATACATGAGCTTTATTAGGAAGTGATTGTGTATATCTTATTTAGTTTTATGATTATACGTTTCTTGGGAAACGGTTTAGCGATATTGTTTAGGGTTCCTTGTCTATAAAAGGAACACATTAGAATGAGTTATGTACCGATTGGAAAATTCAGTTTTAGTTAATATAAAGATCCATAGAGGATCAAGAGGTTCTTAGTTATTTGTTACTTGTGTTTATATTCCGCTGATAAACATTAGTAGTAGAGATTGTCTTTTATTGTGATTGTGATTACATAGGCATACATAACGATCCACGTGCTCAAGATCTGTCAAGGTCTTTGTTTGTTTCAACAAGTGGTATCAGAGCCTCGTGAGAGTCTCTACGATACTAAGGACAAGCTTTTTCTAAACACCCATACAACCATAACAAAATCATCATGCCTGGTTCAGATGCTGATACTGAACTCACCAACAACCAAAACTCCACCCATCTGCAACAACTAAGTCTCTCTAATAGCAATGCTAAGTTTCCTTACCTTAAAAGGGAGGAATATGATCTTTGGGCCATGAAGATGCAGAACTGGATCTCCAACATTGATTGGAATCTATGGCAGGTAATTTTGAAGGGGAACAGTTTGAAGAGAACTACCACGGATGCTGCTGGTAATATGATGAATGTTCCTCCCAAAACTGCTGAAGAGTTGCTGGCAGTTCAGAGAGAAACAAAGGTCAGAACTATTCTTCTGCAAGCTATTCCTGAGGATCACTTGAGTGATTTTCACTTCATGCAAGATGCTAAGGATATATGGTTAGCAATTAAGGCGAAGTTCGGTGGGAATGAAGAGTCGAGGAGACTGAAGAAGTCCATGCTAAGACAACAGTTTCAGGACTTTCAAATCTCTGAAGAGGAAGGAATTCACAAGGGCTATGATAAGTTTCACAAGATCTTAAGTCAGTTGAATCAGCTACAGGCAAAGCCGGATAATGATGACTGCAACTCTAAGTTTCTGAGGTCATTACCTCCATCCTGGCTACATGTAAGCATAGCTTTAAAAGCTAAAGGTGGTTTAGACATGATGACCTTTGATGAGCTGTATAACAAACTTAAAGCTCTTGAACATGATGTAAGAAACCCTTTTCGATCATCTTCTTCTGCTAGTCATACTGCATTTGTTGGAGCCTCTACTCCAAAGTCTAGCTATGGTCCAAGCCCATATCCATCATCATCTAATGTTGCTCCTTCATCAAGCTCTCTTCCTAGATCCAGTGGAATTATGGAAGATGTTCTTGGATCTTTCTTTGCTGATTATGATCCTCAGTAGGATCTAGCCTATGAAGATTTTGATCAAGTGGACCCACTTGAGATGGAAGAGATGAAGCTGAAGTGGCAGTTGGCTATGCTTTCCATGGACATCAAGAGTTTTGAGCGAAAAGCTGGAAGAAGGTTTGGATTCAAAGGACGTGATCCAGCAAGGTTTGACAAGAGGAAGGTTAAATGCTTCACATGCCAACAGATGGGTCACTTTTCTAGAGAATGCAAAGACAGGAAAGCTGGTGATGAGACAAGATAGACTTCTTATCAGCAGTATCAGAAGGAGGCAGGAGCATCAAAGGGATCAACTGCTTTGGTCACTCTTGATAGCAATGTGGACTGGAAGCAACATGAGGAGTCTGATAATGATGGTCCTGATAATGTTGGGTTGATTGCAAGCTGTACTTCAGAGGATAGGCATGATCAGATTGCCTTGATGGGCATCTCTCAGGTACAAAACTGTGTGTTTGGTTGTAGTGAGCGTTATAATGAACTCAAACAAGCTTATGATATTATGGAACCTAAATATAATGAATGCTATGTGGAAGTAGAAGCTTATAAACAGGCTTTAAAAACACTAGAAAGACAAAAGGTTTGGTTACAGAAGAATGAAATAGCTTATGGTGAGAAAATAGGTGTTTTAGAAAGAGATCTCGAATGTGCTACAAATGAATTAAAATGGTCTGAGAAGTTAAGAGCAGATGTAGAGTCAGAAAATCTAGAGCTTAAGGAGAAACTTAAGGAGGAAATTGCTAGGAATAATGAGTGGATGATGAATGGTAATAAGTTGGCTAGTCTCATTTATAGTAGTCAAGCTCCCAATTCTACAGTGGCTTTAGGATTTAAGAAATATGTAGGCTTAGAAGCTAGGGATGACACACGTAAATCTACACCAGCAGGCCTAGCTAATTTTGTGAAAGAAGGTGACCTACATGCTGTACGTGGACCAATTAGAGGTGAGCACATGCCCATTGACCTTTCCACTCTTAAAGACTTTGATGGCTCACACCATCTGTATGGCAAAAAGTCAAGAGACTTGCCAGACCCTAATACTTCTACTAATGACTTTGTCTCTTGTGTTAACAGTGACAAGTCCTCCAAGCAAGGGTCTACAGAGTGTGATTCAAATGACAAGTCTGACCTTCCCAAGCCTGCCCTTCCCAAGTCTTCACCCTTGCCTACTCCCAAGACTACCAATAAGCATGTCAGAGTTGCTGCCAAGGAATCAACTTCCAAGACAGTTGCCTCTGAAGACTTGCTTTTTAATACTTTGCATAATAATACTGTTAAAAACAATTCTTTTCATGGTTTTGGTTTGAATACTTCTGCTTGTAAGAATACTTCTTTTGGTTTGAATAAATCTTCTCTTCAGAAGAAATGTTTTGTGTGTGGAAGTAAATCTCATTTAATTAAGGATTGTGATTATCATGAGCAAAGAATGAGTAGGTGTGGTGACTCTAGGCATACTAGACCAATGTGGACCAATGTTAATGATATACCACCTTATGTTCCACAAGCTACTAATTATAATACTTCTTTTCCTTGGAGAAGATCAATTGGAAAACCATATGTTCAACCAACCAGTGAATATTTTAAAAATGGTTTTTGGCCTAGATATGTTAACCCTATGACTGATGGGAGAGGGTACTGGGATACTGCTGTCAAGACCTCAGCAGGTTGTTCTTGGAATAAACAGGGACCTAAGTTTCATTGGAAACCCAAGAACAATAGTGGATCTTATACTTCTACATGGCACAACTCATATGATCCACAAGGCAGGTTCAAGTCAGCAATGACTTGAGCCTCCATAGTGTACTAATTCTCTGTATATTTTTGTTGTTGTTGTAGGATCATCCCCTTAAGCATAAAGATGTTGGAATTGTTGACAGTGGTTGTTCTAGAAGTATGTCAGGAAACAGGGACATGATGCATAACTTTGTACCTATTGAAGGTGGAGGCAATGTAACCTTTGGAGGAAGTGATGGACGAATTACAGGAAAAGGGACCATCAAAACACCTCAGCTGGATTTTGAGAATGTTTACTATGTCAAGGAACTTCAACACTTCAATTTTTTTTCAGTCTCACAAATCTGTGACACTAAGAACAAAGTACTCTTCACAGAGGATGAATGTCTTGTGCTGTCTAAAGACTTCAAACTCCCAGAAGAAACTTCAATTCTGCTGAAGGTTCCTCGTAGTCACAATCTGTATACATTCAACTTATCTAATGTCAAACCAGCAGGTGACTTAACATGTTTGGTGGCTAAAGCATCTGTGGATGAGTCCACCAAATGGCACAGAAGGATGGCCCATGTCAATTTTAAGACCATTAACCAGCTTTCAAAACTGGGCCTTGTTCAAGGTCTTCCTGCCAAAGTATTCACCAATGATCATAACTGTGTTGCATGCAACAAAGGAAAGCAGCACAGAGCCTCATACAAAGGTGTTCCTTTTACAGTAGTAACCATTATTTCTGAACCTCTTCAGCTGCTTCATATGGATCTGTTTGGTCCAACTAAAGTGAGAAGCATTGATCATAAATATTTTTGTCTGGTGATCACTGATGGATTTAGCAAATTTTGTTGGGTATTCTTTCTAAGGACCAAAGATGAAACATCTGAAATATTGAAAGACTTCATTACCCTTATTGAGAATCAGTTGAACAAAAAGGTGAAAGGCATTAGGTGTGATAATGGTACAGAGTTCAAAAATGCCATTCTGATAGAACTCTGCAGGTTAAAGGGAATAAAAAGGGACTATAGCACTCCAAGAACCCCTCAACAAAATGGGGTAGCAGAAAGAAAAAATAGAACCTTAATAGAGGCTGCAAGATCAATGCTAGCAGACTCTAAACTTCCTACCATGTTTTGGACTGAGGCTGTTGGTACAGCTTGTTATGTTCTAAATAGAGTGTCCATTACTAGACCACACCTTAAAACACCATATGAACTTCTTTTTGGAAAAGTTCCTGTTATTCATTACCTTAAACCGTTTGGCTGCCAAGTGACAATTTTGAATACCAGTGATCCCTTGGGCAAATTTGATGAGAAAGCTGATGATGGTTACATTGTGGGGTATTCTGCTCATAGTAAGGCATACAGGGTTTACAATGTATCTGCTAAGAAGATTGAGGAGACATTGAATCTGAGGTATCTTAAAGACAAGCCTAATGTTCAAGGACAGGGTCATGTTTGGTCATTTGATCTTGATTATTTGACTGATTACTTGGGTTATGCTAGACATATGGCTAATCAAAATGCAGATTCTGAAGCATCTCCAACTACTAATGCAGACACTTTGGATGCTCATTCTGACAGTGGGTCTGATGATGAACAACCCATTGTAGTGCCTTCCTTCTCTCCTAACAATTTTGTAGGTGACACTTCTAAAGATTATACTGATGTGGGTGAAGATGAATTCTATTATGCTGAGGACCTTGCCAGACTGAAGAAACAAGAGTATGCAGCCAATTTAGATGCTGAGAGGAATGTTGAAGAAAGTTCAAATGAAGCACTCGGCAGAAACTTCAATTCTGCTGAAGGTAGTTCTGTTTCTCCTCACCTCTCCAATTCGGCTGAAAGACATGGTGACACTACTCCTATTTCTACTAGAGTGTCAACAGACCTTGGAGAACCTTATACAAGGTTTCCAAAACCTTCAGATCTTGGTCATCATCAACCTAAAGCAGGCATCTTCAACACCCCTTCCTATGATACTGACTTTGAACCTACTATGACTAATCTTGATTCCTCAATTAATGTCAACACCACCACTACTACAAGGATCAACAATGTTCATCCACAGTCTAATATAATTGGTGATCCTAATGCACCTGTTAGAACAAGAGGTACTGTGGCGCGTTCTAAATATGGACAGGTGGCTTTTGTCTCTTATGTCTCAAATCAGCAGAGAGACAATCACATAGACTATCAACATTGTCTGTTTGCTTGTTTTCTCTCACAAGTGGAACCAACCAGTGTTACTCAGGCTCTTGAAGACTCAAGTTGGCTTGAAGCAATGCAGGATGAGATGCAACAATTTCAAAATCAGCAGGTTTGGATATTGGTACCACTACCTGATGGTAAGTATGCTATTGGGACTAAATGGATTCTGAAGAATAAGAGAGATGCTCGGGGTGTTGTCATTAAAAACAAAGCAAGATTAGTTGCACAGGGTTATAGACAAGAGGAGGGGATCGATTATGATGAAGTGTTTGCACCAGTAGCAAGAGTTGAGGCTATACGGATTTTCTTAGCTTATGCATCCTATATGGGCTTTATGGTCTATCAAATGGATGTTAAAGGAGCCTTCTTGTATGGTGAAATTGAAGAGGAGGTGTATGTCACTCAACCTAAAGGATTTGAAGATCCAGATCATCCTAATCATGTTTATAAGGTGGTCAAAGCTCTCTATGGACTACATCAGGCACCCAGAGCCTGGTATGCTAGGCTTTTCTACATTTCTGCTGAAACATGGTTACAGAAGAGGTGCAATTGATAAGACTCTTTTCCTAAGAAGAATTCCACTGACATAATTCTTGTGCAAGTGTATGTGGATGACATTATTTTTGATCCACAAAGGAAGCTTGGTGCAATTACAGCTTCCAGGCCTGATATTACTTTGGCTGTAAGTGTTTGTTCGCGACATCAAGTTACTCCACTGACTTCCCATCTCAATGCTGTTAAGAAGATCTTTAAGTACCTTAAAGGCCAACCTTTTCTAGGTCTTTGGTACCCAAAAGAGTCTCCTTTTAAGTTGGAAGCTTATAGTGATAGTGACTATGCTGGTGCTAATCTGGATAGGAGGTCCACCACTGGAGGTTGCCAATTCCTTGCTGACACTTTTTGACCTAAAAATTGTTACGTATACCATGAAACTAATAGTTATTTTTAACAACACAAGTACTTTAATATGGGTATTAGGTTGTTGACTAAAACTTAGGTTTCTTGGACAGGTGTCGTTAATCGTCGTCGGTGTATGAGACGAAGTCATCTACTCCATCGGTGTTATCAAACAAAGAACGTAACGGTTCTTTAGTTAGAGAAAGGTTCCTTAACCGTTGGAGGTCACCACCTGGAGGATAGGTCTAATCGTGGCCTAAATATGGGCTTCTGGTCTATCAAATGGATGTTAAAGGAGCCTTCTTGTATGTTGAAATTGAAGAGGAGGTGTATGTCACTCACCTAAAGGATTGAAGATCCAGATCATCCTAATCATGTTTTATAAGGTGGTCAAAGCTCTCTATGGACTACATCAGGCACCCAGAGCCTGGTATGCTAGGCTTTCTACATTTCTGCTGAAACATGGTTACAGAAGAGGTGCAATTGATAAGACTCTTTTCCTAAAGAAGAATTCCACTGACATAATTCTTGTGCAAGTGTATGTGGATGACATTATTTTTGGATCCACAAAGGAAGCTTGGTGCAGGGAGTTTGAGGAGCTTATGAAGGGAGAGTTTCAGATGAGTGCAATGGGAGAGATGACTTTCTTTTTGGGTCTTCAAGTTCAGCAGAAACCTGATGGTATCTTTATCAGTCAGGACAAATATGTGAGGGACATCTTGAAGAAGTTTGGTATGGAGGGTGTAAGGACTGCTACTACACCTTATGAAGCTCCAAAGACAAAAACCAACAATGAAGCTGATCCACCTGTGAATGTTCATTTGTACAGGTCTATGATTGGGTCTTTGATGTATTTAACAGCTTCCAGACCTGATATTACTTTTGCTGTGAGTGTTTGTTCACGACATCAAGTTACTCCACTGACTTCCCATCTCAATGCTGTTAAGAAGATCTTTAAGTACCTTAAAGGCCAACCTTTTCTAGGTCTTTGGTACCCAAAAGAGTCTCCTTTTAAGTTGGAAGCTTATAGTGATAGTGACTATGCTGGTGCTAATCTGGATAGGAGGTCCACCACTGGAGGTTGCCAATTCCTTGGAAAGAGATTGATTTCTTGGCAATGCAAGAAACAAACTATTGTGGCTACCTCATCTACTGAAGCAGAGTATATGGCTGCTGCTAATTGCTGTGGACAGGTTCTTTGGATTCAAAATCAGTTGTTGGATTATGGGTATAATTTCATGAACACAACAATTTTTATTGATAATCAAAGTACCATATGCATTGTTAAAAATCCAGTTTTTCACAGTCGAACAAAACATATTGAAATCAGGCACCACTTTATAAGAGATGCATATGATAAAAATTTGATAAATGTGGTCAAAATTCATACTGATGATAATGTGGCAGATTTGTTAACAAAGGCTTTTGAAGGACCAAGGTTTCAACACCTTGTGGTCCATATTGGCATGCTTAACCCTTAACTGCAAAGTTTGAGGGGAGGCATAGGCCTCAGGGGAGGCATATGCCTCAGGGGAGGATTTGTGTATAACTTTGCATTTTACTATGTAATTTTGTATATTTGGTTGATTTTAACTAACTCTAACCTGCTAATGTAATTTTAGTGTGTTTCTTTGTTGGTTTGTGTATGTTTCTGTGTTTGTTTTAGAGAATGGTTGTCCCTGATCAGTTGAGATATGGTCAAGAAAGCTTAAGCTTGTTTCCACTGAATTCATTGTGCTGAAGTGTGTTATTTGTTTCCTCTGAAGTTGAAGTACTGAAATTATATGATTCATTCTAAAAGAAGTACAGAAGCAAATAGATCATTCATTCATTCAAGAAACAGTTTACAGCTTACAGATTACAGAGTACTAGCAACATCAAAAGCATCTACATGATCTAATAGTCCTAATCTATTACATATCATCTGTTCCAACATCTAAATTGAAGTGAAGATGAGCACGATGAGTATGACGGCTCACATCTTTTGGCACTATATGATGGCTATGCTTTTGTGATAAGCATAACCAACCCTAACAGATGCTAAGGATCAAAATGGAGAGGATGGATTGATGAAAACGAAGAAGCTGAAGCTGATTGTGGTAGAGAGATGAGAAGGAAAGATTTTCATTTGTGCATCATCTACTCTTTCCATCATACAACAACTTACATCATTTTCCTTTTTCCATTCCCTTATACGATATGTGATGGTGCACCAAAACCTGATGCAGAAAGACCAAGCACCACATTTCTTCCCATAGGAAGTGGTGGATTTTTGGCTCGTGGCCTTCGTTGAGGCTTAGGTGCTGGGGGTTGGGAGTAAGATGTTCCCTCCTTATAGGAGTCATCAGAATCTTCAGCAGATATACTTGGTTTCTCAACACTTTCATCTTCTGATGAGGAGAGAAAGGGTGACTTCTTTGGTAGTGGATATGGTTTTGGAAAGTAATGAAGCCATGGATTGGTATCTTCACTAGATGATGATGAGGATGTTGTTGTGAGATCTATGATCTCAGGTTTGGTACTCATGATGAATGATGGTTAATTTTGGAGTATTGGTGGAATTAGGGTTTGAAATATTATTTGGGGATTTTTGATGAAGAAGTCAGTGTGCATTGGGATTGTTTTATAGCCGGGTTCAAGTGGTAAGAGAATTAATGCGTGTGGGTGAAACAGTAAAAAGATATTTACTGAAGCTTCGTGAGTAAGTCATCTGTTTCTGCTGATTGTTCTACTTCAACAGAATGGTTTTCGTTTCTACCGAAGTTATAAGTGAATGCGATTAAAAGTAGAAATCCATGTCAGCTTTGGTCAACTTTGACCAAAATTGGGAAATTTCTATTTATTCTCTACGGCATATTTTCGCTCCACATTAAGTGATTCGATTATTACTCTCATTAAAAACACTTCCTTTTGTGCAAAATCGTAACCCTAATCTTCAAAATCTCTCATGGCGCTTCAATTTAAACATGATCATAATAAGGTTGCTTTTCTTGGTACTGCTCGAGGAGATGAGCTGTATAAGCCGATGATTTCATTCTTACTAAGATCAAAGATTCAGTATGCATTAACGCATTCTCCAAATGCTATATATGAAACCTTGATTACTCAATTTTGGGCGTCGGCAGAAAAGAGAGGTGATACTAAGATTGTTGCAAGTGTTGATGGACAAGTGTATGTGGTCACAGAGGAACTGATCAGAAGACAACTTCGCTTGGATGATGAGAATGGAATTTATCATTCTGATTCTACGATGGTACTTGAAGGGCTTAGAGCGATTGGATATCAAAGTACGAGGACAGATATGTGGTTGAAAAATAAGCTTTGTCCTATGTGGAGGTTCTTGGTTCATACGTTGCTACAGTGTATGAGCAATAAGTCTGGAGGATGGGATCAGTTTTCTACACAAATGGGATGTGGTATTGTTTGTTTATCTAAGGGTTTGACTTATAATTTTTCTAAGTTTATCTTTGATAATATGGTAGAAAATATAACTAGGAAAAAGGGTAAGTTTTTGATGTACCCTAGGTTCTTACAGATGATACTGAATGTTTCTACACAAACCCAAGCTTTTCATCCCATAAGTGTTTTGACTCCTAAGTTATTTGCTACAATGAGGACTAAATTTGAAGGGACACATTTTCCTTTGTTAACTGCCATGTTACCTCAGGAGAATGAGACTGCTAATGAGATTAATGTTGTTTTACCTTCTTCCAATCCTGCTGATGGAAATCTTTCAGTAGATGGTGATGAGGGTCCTTCTGTTGTTGCTGAGGCATCTATACCTTCACCGAGACCATGTTCTAGTCCTGCAATTATACAAGTTCCTATTGATGAAGTCCAAGTTACTATTGATGAAGTTCAGGATCAAATTGATGAAGTTCAGGTTGATACTGATAGATTGCCTACACCAAGTCCTGTTAGGAATCCATTTGGTGCAGGATGTTCTAATGTTGATCAGGTTAATGTTGCTCCTGAACAGTCTACTGAAGTTCCAATTTCAACTGAGCAATCACCTGATGCTGATGAGGATCCTATTACACTTACCTCATTATATGCTCTGATGAACAAGCTTACAGGTGAGGTGACTGGTCTTAAGAAAGAACTTGCAGAAACCAAGTCTATTCTTGGTAATAAGATTGTGGAATTGGAGACTAAAGTTGAGCACTTGGAGGAATTACTAAGTCAGAAAGGTAAAAAGAGAAGTTTGGTTTCTTCTGAGGAGGAGGATGAAGAGAATATTCATGCATCCCTTGGAATATTGGCTGATGTAGCACTTACATCTGATGTTTCTCTTCCTATTACTAAATCTTCACGAAGTAAGAAGCCTAGCAAGGAGCCTATTTTATATACTAGCAAAAGACGAAGACAATATTTGAATAAGGTGTCTGCTGACACTTCAAAGGAGCCACAAATGGTTGATGCATCTGCTGATGTTATAGTTGAGGAGGTTGCTTCTGATCATGGTCAAACTTTGTCTTTACAAGAACAATCAAATGTTTCACCTTCAGCAGATGATGAAGAGGTTTTTCTTACTGGGAGAATGTATAAGTTGAATTCTTCATCTGAAGTTTTCTCTACACCTGTTGAGGAATTTTCTCAACCTATTTCCTCTGATGTGGGTTTGATTGTTTCTTCTGAAGCTCACATTGGTTCTGCTGAAATTGGTTCTGCTGAGACATCTTCTGAGAAAGGACAAGATCCTGTGATTGATGATTTGCTGAATTCAGGAATTGTAACTGAAGAACAAAATCAGGCTCAGGCTAGATTGTTTGCTGATTATGAGAATATGCAGAAGAGTCGTATTGTGGCTAAATTTCTTCAAGATCAGTATGCTTCTCGAGATTAAAGGAAAGTCCTCTGTTTAGTCTTCGTATGACTAGAACTTCTTTAAATCGGTGTTATGCTGAGAAGACGTATAAGAGTATTAGTCGTTTGTTAGATCGGACTCGGACTAAAACAAGAAGTCAATGTTAAGGACTTAAGTCGTTTAGTAGTTAGTGTCCTAGAACAGGAAAGAGTCTTCTACAGAGTCGTCTTGGTTAAAGTCGTCTTGGTTACACTCGAAGTCTTCTTTGTTAGTTTGGGTGTAGTCTCCTTTATCCAACTCTTTTAAGGAGTTGTCCACATCTCTTTTGAAGTCTACTTCTTAAGTTGAATATGTAAGAGGGTCATTCTTTTTGGAGAAGTAGTAGACGACTTCCACTTTGTAAACTAACAAGAACATTTCTGTTTCAAACTGGTACTAGTCTTCGTTGGAGGAGTTGATATTGTAGTCGTCTACGTAGTTGGTAAACACC
>BPTQ01000005.1:132028653-132049953 GCA_019973895.1 Chrysanthemum seticuspe | reverse complement strand
GATAAGCTTTATCCTTTATCTGATACTTTTATGGAAAGGTTGCTGAGACACAAGTTGGAAGTGCCTCCTAATCCGGTTGGCAATGATGACCTTCATGCTACTCAATGTGTTGGTTTGATTAAAAATCATCTTATGTCAGATCAAGGTTCATCTTGCTTGTAATTTACTAGTTCTTTTGTAATATTTGTTTTATTTGTTTATTAGTTAAAAAAAAAAATGTGATTTTGGTTTTATCTAACTTTTATTGCAGGTTTGTTGTATATTTTTCTTGGTTATTGACTCACCTGATATACTTTGTGTATGTCAAAGAGTTAGCTAGTCCAAAGGGTACAACTTTGGTAAAGACACATCAAATCTGTTGATAGCTGTAATGATTTGCTAAAAATCATAGGGTATGCAACCACCTATGCTTTATTGCTGAGTGTTGTATGGTTTTCAATTCACCATGGTTTATTCCTATTTGGAATCCAAGAATTGGCTAGCCCACATGTATATGGCTTGTGGTAAAGGCAGTGGCATTCCATATTTGGTTCTCAATTCACCAATTCTAAGAATTGACTAGTCCTGAGCAAACGGCTACAGGTAAAGACATTTCAAATCCGTTTATATGGTTGCTGGTTTGCCGATAAATCAGATGGTTATCAGTGTACCATAGTTTACGAACTGAAACATATGGCTACTCCAGTAGTGATGGCTATTGGTAAAGAGACATCAAATCCATTTATTTTCAATGATTCACCTCTCACAGGAGTTAACACACCTGGATGTGATGAGAATAGTATGAAACTAATCTGTTTTGATGTACCTCTTGTCATGTGTTGCTGCAAAGATATGGAGTTTCAGAGTTTCTTCATCATAGAGATGTTCTTATTTGGATTCTTTGCTGGAGATGTTCGTATACAATCCTCTGGTGCTGTAAGATCTATCAAGAAACTGGAACTTAACAAGTCAAATTCCAGTTTAGGGGAGGATTGTTGGGAATTATGTGAAGTTTGGATTATGCTGATATTAATGCCGAAGTGTTTCTACTGAAGAGAAGTGGATTCTGCCGAAGACATAATCTGCTGAAGTATAATAGTTAATAGTCTGTTTCTGCGGATGTGTTTATTCCGTGTTTAGTTTATTTAGTGTGGATATACATGAGCTTTATTAGGAAGTGATTGTGTATATCTTATTTAGTTTTATGATTATACGTTTCTTGGGAAACGGTTTAGCGATATTGTTTAGGGTTCCTTGTCTATAAAAGGAACACATTAGAATGAGTTATGTACCGATTGGAAAATTCAGTTTTAGTTAATATAAAGATCCATAGAGGATCAAGAAGTTCTTAGTTATTTGTTACTTGTGTTTATATTCCGCTGATAAACATTAGTAGTAGAGATTGTCTTTTATTGTGCTTGTGATTACATAGGCATACATAACGATCCACGTGCTCAAGATCTGTCAAGGTCTTTGTTTTTTTCAACACTTAGTGATCACTCTATCATCTGAATTAGTTTTGACACACCATTGAGTCTCCGTGGGACTTAACGACCCGGGAATTCATTGTATTCTCCAGATCTTCATTGTATTTGTGTTTTAAGCAGTTTTAAGATTCTTACGGTTAGCCATTCACAAGTGGCTAGTTTGTGTGAGGTAGCTTGACGGTTTAGCACAGATCAAATTTTGGCGCCGCTGCCGGGGAGGCTTTAGCGTGTGTTTAGCCATTTTCAGACCCATTCTTGCACATAACCCATCATTTGTAAAAAGTTTTTTGTAAAGTTATAAGAAATATCAAAAAGTTCATTAGCACTTTTCCTAAAGTGTTAAAAACACAAAAAAAAAATATATATAAAACAACAAAACAATCGTAGCGTTTTCTATCTTGTATTGTCTTTAAGGTGATTCTTAAAACAGTACGATTTGGTTAAACGAGACGATACCAAAAATATTGTCCAAAAAGTTTTTAAACCCATTTGCACAAATCATTACCTACGTCTTTTCAGTGGTGCTTAATATATACATAAAAATCAACCACCGCAAATCAAGGCAGTACACCTACTAACTAGGGGTGTGACCATAATAAGTTCCCGAACATCAGATTTAAAACTTGCCTTTGTGTCCTTGTGATTTGGTGTACCTTTTTCAAAGAAGCCATTTCATTTGTGATTATTGGTTAAGTTCACTTGTCGTTTTGCCTCGCATTTGTTTTGAAAATTGATTTTTATACTTAGTGCATGCGCACTCGTTCTTCCAGTTCTACAAGTCCACTTTCTGAACTTGGAAAGATTCCTCGTAGACGTAGAGGACGTTCAGCTCCTTCAGCCGTGACTGAGGAACGTCTACCACCACCACCTCCTGTCGAAATGGCAGAAGACAAACCCATGAATGAGCTTCTCCAAGCACCCATCGAGGGTTACGGAGATGCTATTGTTGTCCCAGCCATCGTGGCTGACACTTTCGAGCTCAAAACCGGGTTGCTTAATCTAGTAACCCAAAGCCAATTCTATGGTTTTGAGCGGGATGATCCTCATGCACACATTCGATAGTTTAACAAGATTGCATCTACCATCAAGTACAAGAATGTCCCACATGAAGCTATCAAGCTTCTTCTGTTCCCATTTTCTCTAGAGGGACAAGCCCGGAATTGGCTTGAGAAACAACCCCCTCGTTCTATAGAGACATGGGAAGATCTAGTCACCAAGTTCGTTAACGAGTTCTATCCTCCATCCCGAACCACAAGTCTTAAGAATGAGATAATGAAATTTTCTCAGAGATTTGATGAATCATTCGGGGAGGCATGGGATCGTTACAAAGAGTTGCTTCGCAAGTGTCCGCATCACAGTTTTACCGAGTTAATGCAAATGGATACTTTCTACAATGGTCTCAATCAGACTAATCAAGACTCTTTGAATGCCTCTGCGGGAGGTAATTTCCTGAGCAAGACTACCAAGGAAGCCTTGCAAATCATTGAGAACAAATCTCAGGTCCGCCCTTTCCGAGCAAAGACATATCAGTCTCATGCTGGACCTTCTTCTTCTTCTTCCCCCGTGAGTACATCTAGCACCGATGCTAAGATTGACAAACTCACAGACATTGTTCAGGCTTTGGTTCTTGCTAACCAAAAGAAAGTGACCTTCACTCATACACCAACACATGGTGAAGTGAAGAAAATCGAGAGTTGTGTTACTTGTGGTGGTCCTCATGCTTACTACAATTGTACTGCCACCGATGGTAGTCCTTTTGAAGCCAATGATCTAGCTGGTAGTTCACAGCAAGGAGGTACTCAATACCGTCCTCAAAATGAACCACACTACCGTGCTAACACTAATCAGGCACCACCCGGGTTTAACCAAAATCATAACATGCAAAACCGGAATCAGAACCAACCAAGAATGAACCAAGGTTATCAAAACCAAGGTAATTTCTATCCTGGACCCAATCAAGGTTTCCAACATCAAGGGAACCTCAATCAAAACAATTTCAATCGAGGGAATCAATTTCATGGGAATATGAATCCTAATCAAGGTAATTTTGGCTATAATCAAAACATACGGCCTCAAATTATCCCTCCAGCTCCTCCCGTCATTGTTCCTCCAGGACCATCATCTGATGAGTTACTGAAGCAATTCATGAAGTCCCAAGATGAAATGAACAGGTTGTTGGTCAGTCAGATCGCTGATCTTAAGAAGTCTTTAAATGATCAACCCTCGGGCTCAGGAAAACTTCCGAGCAACACGATCGCTAACCCGAGGGGCGATGCAAAGGCGATCACAACCAGAAGTGGTGTTTCATATAATGGACCTGCTGTTCCTACTACCTCTTCTTCTTCTTCTTCACCGAAGGTAGTGGAAAGTGAACCTCCAACACACAATGGACCTACGACTCCAATGCCCCCTCCTCCTGTGGCAATGAGTCAAGTTACCAAGGAAACAACGGACAAGGTGCATTATTCAAGCCCACGAAGTACTGCACACGTCCTACCTTCGGTAGTCCAACCTCAAGTTGTCCAGAAACCCAAGTCAAATCAAGGAGTTGTTTTTGAACCTCCTGTAGCTCCTGTTGAAAACCAGAAATCCAAATCTTCTATTCCTTACCCATCACGTTTGAATGAGCAAAAGCTCCGCGAGAAAGCCAGTCATCAAATGGACAAATTTTTCCAAATTTTCCAAGAGTTACATTTTGACATAAGCTTTGCGGATGCTATCATATTGATGCCCAAGTTTGCATCAACTCTCAAGCACATGTTAAGCAATAAGGAAAAGCTGTTTGAAATGGCAAAAACTCCTCTGAACGAGAATTGCTCTGCAGTTATCCTGAAGAAGCTTCCAGAAAAACTTGGAGATCCTGGGAAATTTCTCTTACCTTGTGTATTTCCAGGAATGGTTGAGTGCTTTGTCCTAGCAGATCTTGGTGCAAGCATCAATCTTATGCCTTATTCAGTGTGGAAGAAACTTTCTCTTCTGGAACTTACTCCTACATGCATGACTCTTGAGCTTGCAGATCGTTCCATATCCCGTCCTCTTGGCATTGCCGAGGACGTATTTGTGAGAGTAGGAAAGTTCCATTTTCCAGCTGACTTCGTGGTTGTTGATTTTGATGTCGATCATCGGGTTCCTATCATTGTTGGTCGAGGATTCCTGAGAATGGGCCGTGCTCTCATTGATGTATTTGAGCAAGAAATCACATTGCGTGTTGGTAATGAAGCTGTCACCTTTAACCTTGATCAAACTTTGAGGTACTCCGCAAACTATGATTCTGAGTCGGTTAACCGAATAGATATCATTGATGTTGCTTCTGAAGAGTACTCTCAAGAAGTTCTTGGTTATTCTCATAATTCTGTGAGTGGGGATCCCACCACATCTTCTCAGCCTATCATAGCCAATTCTACTCCTTCCCTCACTCCGTTTGAGGGAAGCGACTTCATCTTAGATGAGATTGAAGCATACTTGGCTAGTGATTCTGTTCCATGGGAAATTGATCACGCTCCAATTGACATTGAGGGGGACATACTTCTTATTGAGAAGTTGCTTAATGATGATCCATCATCAACCCCTCACCCTAGTGATTCAATTCCTGATGAGATTAATCAAAATGAGATTAATCTGGAGGGAGATATTCTTCTAAAGAAGTTGTTAAATCAGGACGCTTCTCCTCCTCTTCTTCCCGTCAAGCTTCATAACAAGGAAGTCAAGTCAGTTGAGAAAACTGAAGAATTTCCTGAGGTTGAGCTTAAGGACTTACCTCCTCATCTCGAGTATGCATTTCTTGAAGGTGATGATAAATTACCCGTCATTATTGCTCGAGATTTGAGTAAAGATGAAAAAGCTGCTCTCATAAAGGTCTTGAAGTCACACAAGCAAGCAATTGCTTGGAAACTCTCCGACATTAAGGGTATCAACCCTGAGTTTTGTACTCATAAAATCTTGATGGAGGATGACTTTAAACCAGCAGTTCAACATCAGAGACGAGTGAATCCAAAAATCCATGATGTTATCAAACAAGAGGTTATCAAACTTCTTGATGCAGGATTGATTTACCCGATCTCAGATAGTCCTTGGGTTAGCCCAATTCATTGTGTTCCAAAAAAGGGTGGCATTACTGTTGTCACAAATGAAGAAAACGAGTTATTTCCAACTCGATTGGTTACGGGATGGCGTGTGTGCATTGACTATCGTAAGTTGAATGACGCCACCCGTAAAGACCATTTTCCTCTACCCTTCATGGACCAGATGCTTGAGAGATTAGCAGGGAATGAATACTATTGTTTCCTTGATGGTTTCTCGGGTTACTTTCAGATTCCCATTGATCCACAGGATCAAGAGAAAACCACATTCACCTGCCCATACGGAACTTTTGCCTACAAACATATGCCTTTTGGCTTATGTAATGCTCCTGGCACGTTCCAACGATGTATGATGGCCATTTTCCACGACATGATCGGGGAAACAATGGAGGTGTTTATGGATGACTTCTCGGTCATTGGGGATTCGTTTCAAACATGTCTCTCCCATTTAGAAAAAATGCTTCAAAGGTGTGAAGACACCAATCTTTGTCTAAATTGGGAGAAGAGCCATTTTATGGTCAAAGAAGGCATAGTCCTTGGCCATAAGATTTCCAAGAACGGGATTGAGGTAGATAGAGCAAAAGTCGATGTTATTGCTAAACTGCCTCATCCTACTACCGTCAAAGGTATTAGGAGTTTTTTAGGTCATGCCGGTTTCTATCGTAGATTCATACAAGATTTTTCCAAAATCGCCCGGCCAATGACTCATCTTCTTGAAAAGGATGCTCCTTTTATCTTCTCACCCGAGTGCATCAAAGCTTTTGAAACATTGAAGAAAAAGCTTACTGAAGCACCCATTCTCGTTGCTCCCGACTGGGACTTGCCTTTTGAGCTCATGTGCGATGCAAGTGATTTTGCTATCGGTGCAGTCCTTGGGCAACTAAGAAACAAGCATTTTCAGCCTATCCACTACGCAAGTAAGACTATGATTGAAGCTCAAACTCATTACACCACCACAGAAAAAGAGCTATTAGCCGTGGTGTATGCATTTGAGAAGTTTCGGCCGTACTTAATCTTGACCAAATGCGTGGTGTATACGGATCACTCGGCTCTCAAATATCTCTTTGCAAAACAAGATGCAAAGCCGAGATTGCTTCGTTGGATTCTCCTCCTCCAAGAATTTGATATCATTATACGTGATAAAAAAGGAGCTGAGAATCTAGCTGCTGATCATCTGTCCAGATTAGAAAACCCTCACCAAGATGTTTTCGAGAAAAAGGAAATAAATGAAACATTTCCTCTCGAGACACTCAATGCGGTTTCTTTTCGTGGAAATTCTACCACCCCATGGTTTGCTGACTTCGCAAATTACCATGCGGGTAACTTCATTGTGAAAGGGATGTCGACCCAACAGAAGAACAAATTCTTCAAAGATGTTAAACATTATTTCTGGGATGACCCCTTCTTATTCAAAATCTGTGCGGATCAAGTCATCCGACGGTGTGTTTATGGACAGGAAGCTATTGACATTCTCACAGCTTGCCATGCTGGACCCACCGGGGGACATCATAGTCCAAACTACACCGCCAAAAAGGTGTTTGATTCCGGGTTTTATTGGCCCACAATCTATAAGGATGCCCACGAATTTGTCAAAGCTTGTGACGCTTGTCAACGTCATGGAAATATATCTCAAAGAAATGAAATGCCACAAAATGCCATTCAAGTTTGTGAGATATTTGACATATGGGGTATTGACTTTATGGGGCCATTTCCATCTTCTCGAGGTAACAAGTACATACTCGTGGCTGTTGACTATCTGTCAAAATGGGTTGAAGCAAAAGCTTTACCTACCAATGATGCCCGAGTTGTTGTGAAATTTTTGAAATCTCTTTTTGCCAGGTTTGGAACTCCGAGAGCAATAATCAGTGATCGTGGTACACATTTCTGCAATGACCAATTTGAAAGAGTCATGCAAAAGTATGGTGTTACCCATCGTCTCTCTACTGCATACCACCCCCAAACAAGTGGGCAGGTGGAAGTTTCTAACCGTGGTATTAAACGGATTCTTGAAAGGACAGTAGGCGAAAATCGTGCATCCTGGTCGGATAAACTGGATGACGCACTCTGGGCCTTCCGTACAGCTTACAAAACACCAATTGGGTGTACTCCATACAAGCTAGTGTACGGAAAGGCATGTCATCTTCCGATTGAACTAGAGCACAAAGCCTACTGGGCCTTGAAGCATGCAAATTTCGATATTCAGACAGCTGGTGATCACAGAAAAGTTCAAATGAATGAATTAAATGAACTGCGTGATCAAGCTTACGAGAACTCTTTGATCTACAAGCAAAAGACAAAGAAGATTCATGACTCTAAAATCAAGAACCGCGTTTTCAACGTTGGTGATCGAGTCCTTCTTTTCAATTCAAGATTGAAGATTTTCTCGGGAAAGCTCAAGTCCCGTTGGTCTGGTCCATTTACTATTGCCAAGGTTTATCCTTATGGCACCATTGAGTTATCTCAACCCGATGGTCCTAATTTTAAAGTGAATGGTCATCGAGTGAAGCATTACTTTGGAGAGGACATTCCCCCTGTGGTTGTCCCGGATCTACAAACTTTCCCCATGAACCAATGAATGCGGGGATCGAGTCAAGCTAATGACTCGGGAATCAAAAACATTAGCACACACCATATGGGTTTTCACCCATATTTCTGTCTTCTTTCTCTATTCTACCACCCTAGTGTGGGGGAGTCTCCCCACGCTGTTGTATATTCATATAAAAAAAAAAAAAAAAAAAAAAAAAAAAAAAAATCTTTCCTAATAATGGCCGTAGTATTTCCCTTTTACGTTCTCAGTTTTGGCATAACCGCCGGTACTTTGAATATTGAGGGCAATATTCATTTCTAAGTGTGGGGGGGAATTCTCACGAATTTTATCATATAATTATACCGCCTAATTCCCCCGTTTTTGGCCAAAATTTTTTTTTTGGAGTAAGTGTTTTTCACTTACTCATCTTGGTTATCAGTCCGCCATGTCTGTAAGACAAAAGGATTGGCTAATCCAGGAGCAAACGGCTCTTGGTAAAGATTTCTCAAATCCGTTTATATGGCTTGCAATTTGCCCAAAATTGTATGGTTCTCAACTCACCATATCCTAAAAAGTGAAGAGTTGGCTAGCCCGCAAGTTTATGGCTTGTGGTAAAGGCAGTGGAAAATCCATAATTGGTATTCAGCTCACCAAAGATAATTCTGATAATTTATCTAAGAGTTGGCTAGTCCAGAGCAAACGGCTTCTGGTAAAGACACATCAAATCCGTTATATGGTTTATGATTTGCCAATAAATCAGATGGTTATCAGTGTACCATAGTTCTTACTTAAACTGAAACATTTGGCTACTCCAGAAGTGATGGCTTTTGGTAAAGAGTTTTTAAAATCCATTAAAGATCTAAATCATTGCTAGGGACTAGCAATATCTCAGTGTGGGGGATTGATGAGTGTCTAAATACTCATCATTTTTGTACAATCTAAACTGCAAAATCATCTGAAAACACTCAGAAACACATCAAAATGATCAAAATATCACAAATCAGTGTTTTATGTGTTTTAAATGCAAAAATATCAAAATCAGATGAAAAGTGATTCAAGTTTGCAAAATTGGCAGTTTTAGTCCCCCAAGTTTCAAAAGTTGTCAAATCTAGTCCCTGAAATTCAAAAATCAAGAATTTTATCATTCAAGGTCCCTGAAATATTCTAAGTTGTTAAAAATGGTCCTTGAATGATTCTTTGGTCAAATGGCAGAAAAGGTCCCTAAAGTTTGAAAATTTGCAAAATTAGTCCTTGGACTTTTTAAAATGGAATTTTATGCAAAAAGGGTCCTTGTACTATTCATTTATGGCAAGTTTGGTCCTTGTGAGAGCTTTGGAAAAACTGCAAGTTTGGTCCCTCATGTTTGGCAGATTTGCATTTTTGGTCCTTGTATACCTATCAAACCAAACGGACCCTTTATGTTATTTATCCAAAGTCCAAACCCAAATCCAGCTGGCCCAACCTTTGGCCCAAACCCCACCCCGTTTAATATTAGCCCTCGGTCAAATAAAGTCAAACAGGCAAGAAACCGCCCTCCACTGTAGCTCTCCCTCTCCCATTCCTGTATATCCAAAACCAGTCATGGTTTTCCATGACTTTCTCCACCCCTCACCTTACCTTGTCCCCTCCACCTTCACTAACACCAAAAATCCTTAATTGACTCAAACCAAACCCATTAATTCTCAAACCTGCTCAAGAAGAAAATGGCGCCAAAAATCCACTTGGACGGTTTTGATGCATTTCAATGATCCAATGGCTCAGAAGTGGTGGGAAACAATCAGAGGACATCTAGAAGTCATAAAAGTCTATAAAGAGGAGTCAAGAAGCAATGTATCAAAGTATCTAGTGTAATTTGTTTTTCTTTATGTCGTTTTTAAGTTTTTAAGTTCACAGTGTATGTTTAGGCTTTCAAAAGACTTTGTAATTGTATTCTAGTGTAATAAAAACTTGTTTCAACTCTCAATTTCAGTTAAGGTTCACAAATTTAGTAAATGCTATTTTTATGTCCAAAATCTCATAATTGGCAAAAGTTGTTAAATAGTTGTTGTCACTGTTGCTTAAGCTCATATAAGCTTTTGATAAAGCTTATAAGTTATTAGAAACAATTTAACCTCAGTTTAGACTTTAAACTAAAAAATTCTCAAAAATACCAAAAAAAAATTAGTTAAAAATAATAAGGCAAAGGAAATGATGATCAAGACATTGAAGCAGTGTTGAATCTGTATTGGATTTGGTTTAGCGCTTATTGGTAAGCTTATAGGTGTGGCCCTTTGATCTCAGTTCTCAGTTTTTGGCTGGAAAGCAATTTGTAAGCAATTTTCTTAAAATTGAATTTCTTAGTATAAGTGCTATAGTCTTGATAATTTTAGTTTAAACCTGTCTTGTTATAGATAATATCAGTTAATACATAGATTTCTTAGTATAGAAACTAGTTTCAGTGTTAAAAGTCTCAAAACTGTTTCATTAAGTAGTGTTTGGATATGCATGTTAATCTGTGATAGAAGTCATTTGAGTTGATATTTGTTGTTGTTCTATGTCACATTAGTACTTATCAGATCATTCAAGGATAAAAACCTAGTTCTCATTTGTAAGAAAGTCAAAATCATCTTAATTCTATCTTAGTTCATCACTGTTAGAAATTTAGATTGCATAACTCAACATATTAGCTTAAAACTTGATACAATAGCTTAAACTCACCTTAGTATAGCTTATTATAACATAATCATTCATAAAAATCAATCTTAAGTTCATGAAAGTCAAAGTATTTGTGTAAAATAAAAAGTCAAAATTTCACTTGGTCGTTTTTGAATAAAACTTAGATTTTTACTGTGTGTTTATTAGTGAGATTCAGCTTATAAGCTTTTGGATTATCAAAGTTTGGTTGCTAAACAAAATTATAAAAATGTTAGTTCACTTCTGTCTAGCTTATTAAGTGCTTATTTTTCTATCTTCTTTATAGTACCCTGTCTGCATAAGTGCCCTGTGCACCAGTTTCATAAGCTCAATCAAAAGCTTGCACAGAGCTCGATTGTTGTTCAAATCCTGTGATACTTGGTTCTTTGGAAAGCCAACCTGGTCATCTTTGAGTCCCTAGCTTAAGTTTTCATTTTGAAGCTTGTTTACTAGGGCTGCAAGTGTCCTTTTGTTCTGTCCATTTTTCAGTTTAAGCCAAGTGCTTATTGTCTTTTTCCTAGCTTTTCAGTGTGCTTATCTTTGTCTATTAGCTTCATTTGAGTAGCATTAGCCTACTTGCATCTTATTTTGGCTTTTGTTTCAGCTGGTGGGCTTGTTTGAGCTTATTTCTCCAAAATAAGCTCATTAAGCCAACTGTTGGCTCATAAGCTTCTTAAATAGCTTATTTTTTAGTTGTAAAATTTTTGTGTTTCTTAAAGTTTCATATTTTTAGTATTTAAGTAGTTTTCAAAAAGAAAATCCAGAAAAACATCAATATAAAAATAGTGATAGCGTTTATTTAATAGATTTTAGCTTTTTGATTTTTCTTTTCAGCTTATAAATAAGCAAATCTTGTTTTTTCTATTTTTCTTAGTTTTTTGTCATCATATAGTATTTTTAGAAAAAGTTTTATAATTTTCCTAATCTTTTTAGTATTTATTATAATTTTAAATAGTTAAAAATAGTAATTAATTAGTAATAAATAATTAAAAAGCATAAAAAATATCTTTTCAGTTTTAAAATTAGTTTTATCATATTTTAGATTTTTCCAAGTTAAAATTTCATTTTTCCAGATTTATTTTATATTTTCAAGTATTTAAGTGTATTTTAAATAATAAATAATTAGTAATAATTAGATAAAAAGTGTGAAAAATATATTTTTAATTTTAAAATTAGTTTTATAATATTTTAGATTTTTCTGAATCATAATATTATTTTTCTAGCCTTATTTTGTATTTTCTTCTATTTTAGAGTATTTATTAAATAGTTAAAATAGTTTTTAATTAATAATAATTAAATAAATAGTTGTAAAAATAATTTTCTTTTTCTGATAATTTTCTTTTATTTTTAGGATTCCAAAAATGTTATTTTCATATTCTTAGGTCTTTTATTTCTTAGATTTCACTTTTTATTTTGTACGTATACGTAGTTTTTAAACGTACATTTCGCGTTTCTCTTATTTGATTGTTGTGCTTTCCAGTTCTGTTTCCCATCTCATTCCAATCAATCAGTAGTGTAATTTCTCATCCAAAACCTTTACTGATCACTATCCTTAGTGATCACTCTATCATCTGAATTAGTTTTGACACACCATTGAGTCTCCGTGGGACTTAACGACCCGGGAATTCATTGTATTCTCCAGATCTTCATTGTATTTGTGTTTTAAGCAGTTTTAAGCTTCTTACGGTTAGCCATTCACAAGTGGCTAGTTTGTGTGAGGTAGCTTGACGGTTTAGCACAGATCAAAAATAAACTTTCAAGGTACAAAGATTTATATGTTTCATCATAAAGTACCTTGATTGATTTTCAATTGGTTTATGTATGGCGGTATGATCGTAAATGTGCTTCTAAGAACTTTTTCCCTCTAGTATGTGCAAAACTCTTTCAAACCTCGAGGTACTTATTGAGGGGGAGCAAAATTTTGAAAACCTCATCCTTCCCCAAAATGCTTTATCTACTTGATTTGATTAGGGAAGTGATGTTGATATCTTTTAGAAAATGGAAATCAAAGAAGTTAATTCTTCCTCCTGCCTCCATGTGCCAAAAGATATCAAATACATGAAGCTCATGTTGAGGGGGAGCTCTTGCTCTAAAAATATCAAAAAATAATCCAGGTACAAAATGCTTTGATAATATATCACAAGTATCTGGACCGATTTTCAAATGGTTTTCAATTGGTTCCAATGGCAGATGAACAATACCAAATAAACCGACCAACTTTATTTTATGTATGGTGATATAAGGATGATAAGGTTAGGTATTTGTTCCCATGATCCGCCAGAACCGGAGGGATCTACCCAGGAACAATCCACTAGATAGTGTAGAGTCCTTAGGTATGATGAAAAAAAGGAGAAAAGTGAGATATGGGAAGAGTGCGGACTGAGACAGAGCTAGTACTGGAATAAACCCAACAAGGTTCTAGTAATGAAGTCTCGGTAAGCACTGAAGGGGTTGAAGAATGAAAAAGAACTGAATGTGAAAAAGGGTGAAAAGAAATAGCCCGCCATCAATTCAACCTTAGGGCAGAAACCGGGTTCAATACATATGCTACTGGTGGTTACTAAGGTAACGCCGGTATTGAAGACAAGACGTCATGGACCCAGTGACGCACTGCACCTAACTTCCCAAGCTACTCAAGTTCCTCTTAAAAGGGCTTGTTTCATTCTCACGGGGAACCGACATTATCTATCGACTCTCTCTTAGAGATTGTTGATATTGAAGAAGGAGACCCTCTCCCTAGTCTCTGAAATAGGATCCAAATATGCACAAATTGAGTCTAGAGCCACGAGATCATCAATAAATCTCATTAGGACACTTTTAATGAAGACTATCTGTTTCACACAATGTAGAAAGAGAGATTATATCTTGAGTCCTACGCAGTATCCTTGTGGTATTGCCAGAACATCCGAGTGTTATGTAAACATATTCACAATGAAGATGGAAAGCCTTCTGGAGCCAACATCAAACAAGCTCCTGGTGGGTGGCATGCTGAGATCTATCCAATAGATCAACCATGTGACAACTGGACAGAAACAATGGGGCGATTCAATCTTTTGAATCAATCCTGGTTCAGGTTATGGATTGACGGATTCCTTTGAAAAACCGGTTGTTGTGCTTAAAAACACTTTTCTTTAGCACATCGACTGTGTACTCATATTTCAAAATAAAAAGTGTTTATGATTGATAATTGATTTTCATTAAAACCTTCGTTGTATTGCAAAAACAATTTCTATTGTGCGGTACACGATTGTTTTTTCAAATCTCTTTTCATCAATTAGTGAATCTCAATTCGCTGGTTCACTCACTCCGTGTTGTCTTCTTTGAGACGTTCCGGTTTGAGAACAGATAGAGCAGCTGCGAAACCCTGTCAAGGAAATTCTTCGGAATTATACCTGATCACAGGCAGTACTTGTACTGATCAACGGGGAACCATGGGCCGTGTACCTCAATTCAACGAAAGTGATCAAAGACACTTTCGTGCACTTTATTGCTAACTGTTTTATGCAAGTACGCCCGACGTTTGCAGCTGATCAGAATGAAGCGGTCAATCCATAGCCGCATGCTCACACTACACATTCACCTCTAAAAGAAATCATGATTAGTAAATCAATGACTCTGATATTTTCACTCCATGCTTTTGCTACGCTGCTGACAATATCATGAATCAATGAAAGCCTCCGCTACTCTGATGAGAAGATATCATGATCCAGAATGTGAGCATGTCGGTCCAATATGTCACATCTTCATATGCCGGCAACACTACAATGTGTGATGCTGAGATTTTCTGTGGCTGATGATCTCTACTAATGCACAAAGGTCATCAAAGTGGATCAGCTTTACAACCTCCACGAAATATTCATTATAGTTGGACAATGATGAAATCACCACGGAAGTACAATGGTTGAATGTTTTGATGTGTTGATGTCTACGAGCTCAAGATTAAAGATTTAATAAAATGCTAGGATTCACAATGTAATTCATGGGGTGACCTCCCTTAGGGGGAGATTGTTAGGAATTGGAAATTCTATTGTGAAGCATCGGTCACCCCATGCATAATCTAGCTTAAGTTAGCTCGCAGACATATCGTTTATGATGCTAGTCATTAGTCAGTTATTAGCTTAGTTTAGTTTAGTGCCACACCGTGGAGGAAGGACGGGTCTTTACCCATTGTATGCCTGATCTACAGCCCGTAGGAGGGCGTATTACTTTGTATGAATAGCCCTCTCCCCACAAGGGAGAGGGTTGAATGTTCACTTGGAATCTAACCTTCCATGAGTTTTCTCTTACTAGAACATTTCCCTTTCTCCCTCTAAAACTTATATACGCCTCTCTTGGTTGTGCTTTATATGTGATTATGAAATCCTTTATCTTACACATAAGCTTTGTGTTTTACGTGTATATCATGTGGTAAGGTTTGTATTCGTGATAAGGTTGATATAATCAAGGTCCTACAATTGGTATCAATCGCCTAACAATGGTTTAGGAGTGTTTGCGTTACGTTTTTTGTTGAAACTTTACACAAAAGTTGCGTTTTTTTTCATTAAAAACATGTGCTTTTTGCATAAAGTTTTGATTTTTACGTGTTGTTTAAGCTAAAGTTGTAGTTTTTATTGATCTTTAAGTGTTTTGGAAGAAGTTTGTGCAAAAGAAATCTTTTGGAATTGTGTTTTTGGGTGAAAAATTGTGTTTTTGCAAAAATCTGGGCAGTTTACGCGTAAGGATTTCAAGTATAGAAAGTCAAAACCCTAGTTTTACGCCTAAGGAAAAGTCAAAACCCTTTTCTTACGCTTAAGATCTACGCGTAAGCAGTGAAATTTACACCTAAGGTTTACGCTTAAGCATTTGGTGAAGAATCTTCGTGCAACAACGGTTACTCAGCGTTTTCCTTTACTTGGATAAGCCTGAAAAACACTTCGACTTGTGGATATCTCTCACACTTGGACAAGTGTGAAGGATTTTGGTTTATAACCTAATCTTACGCCTAAGCCTAAAGCTTACGAGTAAGCACTTTACGCCTAAGTTAAATCTTACGCGTAAGGTACTTTACTTATAAGAGTTTAGTTTACGCATAAGCTTACGTTTAACCTTAAGTTTACGCGTAAGATAGAGTTTACACATAAGCTTCATCCTACGCCTAAGGAATTCTTATCCCTAAGGAAGTCTAGGCCTAAGGAAGTTTACGCCTAAGCACTAAATCCTACGCCTAAGAACAAGTTTACGAGTAAGATCTTCTGCAAAACTTCAAACGGCCATAACTTTTGAACCGTAACTCCGTTTTCAGCGTTCTAAACATCAAAACGACCGTGAGAACGAGGAGATTGGCACGCCGAATGAACTTCATTCGTGTCAACCTTCGAGTCTTAAAAGCGCTCCGAACAGAAGTTATTGAGGTTTTTAAGTTTTAGGCCCAATTTTCACTACAATAACCGAGCTTAATCTTCATCAAACACATCTCCTTTATCATTGAATCGATCCTACATCAACTTTATCAGTAATACCTTCATCAATGGCAACTCAACAAGACATTCATGCAGCCGGTGCCGAAAACCGTCCTCCTATGCTGGAAAAAGGTGGATATCTTTAATGGACAAGTCGTATGCTCCGCTACATCAAAACCAAACCTAATGGAAAACTCATGAATTCATTACGAATGGACCCTTCAAGCCACGACAAGTCCAAGACCCTAGAACTTCTGATGCAACACCTCCCGTCCCACCATCTTTTCGTGATCAAGATGAATCAGAATACACTGACGAGGATAAGAAGCAGATCGAAGCAGATGACATGGCAATACACATTGTCCAACTGGGATTACCAAGAGACATCTTTGCTGTTGTAGACAACTGTGAAACTGCTTACGATATGTGGGAACGTGTTAGACGGCTATGTTATGGAACATAAATTGGTAAACAAGACCTGGAGAACAATCTGCTAACTTAATGGGAGAAGTTTACATCAACTCCAGGAGAATCCATTAAATCCTACTATGGAAGGTTTTACACTTTGATGAATGAGCTCATCAGAAACAAGTTGACACCCAAGACTATCGTGAGTAACATCAAATTTCTTAACAATCTTCAAGAAGAATGGGGACGCTATGTCACTATTGTCAATCAAACAAAGGACTTACATCATGTGAACTTTGATCAACTCTACGATTTTCTGAAACAAAACCAAGCTGAAGTCAACGAAGTAAGGAAAGAAAGATTGGCAAAGAATCATGATCCCTTGGCACTACTTGCAAAGAATCAAACTCCAGTGAACACACAACAACAACCTTCATCATCTTCCAATAACAACAACTTACAGCAATACATTCTGCAACCACAAGTTGTTATCCCTCAACAACAATTCTACCCACCAGAACAACAAGTCATTCAACAACAACAATATCCACAATACCAGGAACAAGGAATCACCGACCTTGAAGCTGAACAAACAGAGGCTTTGTCAAATGCATTTGCTTATTTGACTAAAGTATTCAAAAGACGCTATTCCACACCAACTAACAACAACCAAAGGATTTCTTCAAACACTCGCAACATGCAAATTGCACAGCCGGATTTGAATATGGGTCATCAAGGACAAATGGTTGGAGTTATTGGGAATCAACAGGGATATGCTACTGGATTTCACATGGGTAATTAGGCGGTTCCGAATCATGGTAATCAGATAGGTCAGAATGTTGGATATCAAATGGGTCAGAATGTTGGGAATAGAGTAGTGGGTAATCAGAATGTGAATGTTGCAGCTCCAGTCGTTGGGAATTATGGAAATGTGAATCAGGCTAATCGGGTAACGTGTTACAACTGTCAAGGAGTGGGTCACATGGCAAGGAATTGTCCTACTAAGCCGAAAAAGCAGGATTCTGCGTATCTTCAGAAAGCATTGCTGTTGGCATAGAAGTTAGAAGCAGGGATGCAGTTGAGTGCTGAGGAACATGACTTTATAGCTATTATGGATGAAATGGAAGAACGAGAAGATATCAATGCAAACTGCATCTTCATGGCAAATCTTTAGGAGGCTAAGTACGACACTGACTCTGACACACCTCTTGTTTATGACGCCAATGCAGTCTCTGAGGTATCAATCATTGATCCATGCTATAACAATGTCATATTTGATGTGTTTACTCATGACGAAAAACATTCTGGGACGCTAGCACCTACCTATGATACATACATGGACAATCCAAGTAGTAGCAATATTAACTCTGAAAATCCAGATGTGATCTAAAATGATTAATGATCGTTGTTTGAATCTCAAAAGAGCTCGACTCAGACGGAACCAATGAATTGACGAGAAATCAAAGTCAGAAAATGTACCACTTCGAGAAACTCGTGATAGACATGCACTTTCATGGGTCTAACCTTCTTTTCAAGAAGAGTATACAACTTCAAGTTAGTTATTAGAGCTAGTTGTCACCTAAAAACTGACAATGGAACTCTTTAACTAAGCAACGTAACCGTGTCTCGTGGGGAATTGTCTATCATGAGCCGATCAATTCAAAAAGTGCGAACTCTACCCTCACTGTGCAGATTTAAGTTAAAACAATATAAGCACATGTGAAGGGGGAGTGTTTCTAAAAATGCGAAACTCTTAAGGTGTTAACAAAATATGTTTTATAATCATAAACACCTTGAGAGATTTTCAAGAAAAAGGTTTTATGGCAACATAGGATAGTTATGGAGTTATAAGGTGACTAAGGATAGGAAAATCCGTCCTATGATCTGTCAGAGCCGGAGGGATCTACCCAAGGACAATACCTATAGTTAGTATTAGAAGTCCTTAGGTATGATTGAAAAAAGGAGTAATGTGAGAAAGGAGAAAGAAGGGGTTGAACAATTAAAAAGAAAAGTAAAAGAAAAGGTGAAAAGAAATAGCCCTCCATAATCAACCTTAGGGCAGAAACCGGGTTCAATTCATATGCTACTGGTTGTCACTAAGATGACGCCGGTATTGAAGACAAAGACGTCATCGACCCAGTGACGCACTGCACCTAACATTCTAGCCACTCAATTCCTCTTAAAAGGATTTGTTTCATTCTCACTGGGAACCCTACATAATCTATCAACTTTCTCTTATAGATAGTTGGTATTGAAGAAGGAGACCCTCTCCCTAGTCTCCACTTAGGAAAACCAAAATGCACTAATTGAGTCTAGAGCCACGAGATTCATTAAAAGATCTCTTAGGAACACTTAATATTTCATCATTTGTTGTTCAGCAATAAGGACACAAGTGATATATTCTAGAGTCATACGCAGATCTTAGCAATCTGCCGAGAACATTTATGAGGGGATTCACAACTGTGATCCTCAGTGATTGAATGGAAACTCCTGCCAAGGTCAACATCAAACAGCCCTGACAGCAGGTCACTTCGGTAATTCTTTATGGATTACGCTATTTAACTCAGGGGAGAAAGTGTATTGGAAAGGGGTGAGATATAATGAAGAAATGGCTCACTATTTATAGAGGAAAAATCCTAATGTTTCCCCAGATCCCACGGATCCCTACCACAAGGGATCCGTCTAGCGTTAAGCCAGGGATCCGTGGAACGCTCCTCTTTGCCCATGGGTATTTTGGTTATGGGTCATGGGTTGAACCATGGATCTTTGGCTAGATACAATGTATCTTTCAGTGCAATGCACTTAGTCACTTGGGTATGGGTTGATCCATGGGTTTATGGATATTGTCCATGTATGATATAAGCATGATGTCCTGCAATGGGTTATGGGTCAAGATCCATGGGTTATGGGCTTTGGGTTGTACCCAACTACATTCAATGTATTTGCCCAATGGGTTGTGATACTTAAGTTTCTACCCATTTATAATACCCAATATACTACATACTAGTTATATGTATATTTTACCCAAATATGTAAACACTAGTTGTTGTACATATGTATTACTAAATCATAAAATCACTTATACTTGTTTTAGTATTTTATGTGAAAATGTGAATATGTTAGAAACTATTAGTTTAAACCATTTACGTATTTTATTTGTTTCGTTAACATGATTTTACGTTTGTTATCGACAAAACATTAGAAGATCGTAAAATATAAATAAATGTTTTTACGGCTTATTTGTATTAACAATCTCCCCCTTTTTGTTGATGACAAAACATAAAATTATTTTAAGGAAAAGCTAAAATTCGTAAACGTTTGAGTTTGTAGTTTTTACTTTCTTCTCCCCTTTTGTTTCGAAACAAAAAATGTTTGAAGAAAAGCAACACATCGTTTTTAAGAAAAAACATGTGAAAGAAATAAAAATAAAAATAAATAGAGAGCAAGTTAACGGGAAAGGATCTCGTCGTTACTCCCCCTTGACGAGTCCATCCCTAAGTAAGGGCGTCAAGAAACTAATTCTAATCTAGTTCATTTGCAACTAACTTTTGCAAAAGATTACGTCTATGTGACGGGTGTGCTCCCCCTAGATGATTGCAATTTTTGCAACGGGAAGTTATGAAATATAAATCTAAGGTTGCAAGTAATTTTGCAACTTATTATTTTGACACCAAGCTCCCCCTAGCTTTAGGGTGTCAAATTCTTCATGTGTTAATTGAATAACTGCAAAACAAGGGTTAGAAAACAAGTATAATTTACAATTTCCTGCAAATGTGGTTCAAGTTAGTAGGAGAAACGTTTCCTGTTTCACGGATCCCACGGTTCCCTCTTAGTAGGGATCCGTCTAGGCAATTTTGAGGGATCCGTCTGGCTGATGACTAAAATCAGCAAAGGTGATATAACAAGTAATGTTATCACATCAATGAGATATGAATACATATGCTCAGAAAAATAACAAGTAGCATGTAATTCCATTTAATAAAACAAGAGTTATGATATACATGACTCTAAAAATAAGAAAATAGACAATACATGACTAAGAATTTCTAGACTAGCTAACGCTTGATGCTAGGACACCACTAAAATCTTCTAGCTCAAGTTTTGTTTAGGTTTGATCTCGTCGAAACGTTCGAGGAGATGATAGAACATGAAACGTTGATCTTCTCGTACTTCATGTATCAAACTTTCAACATGTTGACAATGATAGCAATCTTTGTCATGGCTAGGTAGTGGTGGTGGATGAAATGAAATGGCTTGATGCGAAGGATCAAGTGAAGACCACAGGATCGTAGTTCGCAATCGATCAGATCTTTAAGAATCAGTACATAACAGATAAAAGAATAAAAATCTCAGTACATATAGTATTGAGAACAAAATAATTTACCTTAATGTACGATGAACAATAAAAAGACTCGTATACATAAGTATAGAGTAACTACACTATTGTAATGAACAATATAGTGGAAACGACTAAAATCAGTAGTCGGTCTGCCTAGGGAGTTTTAACGGATCTGCCTAGGGATGATTCTCCCTTGGCACCCTAGGCACTTTGTCCTTTGCAAAGAGGATGATTGAACTTGGTGTAAACGTCCTTTAACATTTAATATGAACAAAAGATTGGGAACAAAACGTCAATAAGTTAATTGTGTACTTCTTAAACTGTGGGATTTCGATCCCCCTCGAACCACAGTTTTATTATTCAACGTTTT
>BPTQ01000005.1:132011405-132027473 GCA_019973895.1 Chrysanthemum seticuspe | reverse complement strand
GAGGCGTGTCAAGAACATTCCATAAAGGATGAGTTTATTCTTGGAGCCTTGAAGATTTGCAATTCGCCTTGCGAAGAAGTAGGCGAGATTGTATGGTTGTTGTGTTAGCAAGCAGTACAACATGTGAGCACAACAAGCGGGAAGAATTTCTCGATTTCCCCTAAGACTCCAAACATTTTCACGTAGGATGAGTGCAAAAGGCTTGTACTCTTCTCGGATGTCCCGTGTGAAGATAATGTTTGGATCGGAGTAATATGGTCGAGGTTTGCATATTATGCGATTTAAATCTTCCGGAGAGGGTATGTGTGAACAATATAGACTATTTTCTTCACAAAAGTTGAAGAGAGAATCAAGAGACCAATCTTCGGTGAAGGCACATTGTCCATGGTTTGGAATCCGGAGGATATGAGCAAAATGCCCAAGGGTTAGAGTGAACTTTTGGTTTTTGATATAAAACCAAAGAGATAGAGAGCGATCCTCGTTACGAACGAGTTCAACTTGACGGAAGAATTCCATTATGAACCTTGGACATATCTTCTCGTTGATTTCAAGAAGACATTCTAGTCCTATGGCTCGGAAGGAGGTATTGATACCTTCTTCAAATTGTAGAGAGGTGTCTACAATACGTCCTTCATGGAAGTGACGGTTTTCGAGATTATTGAACCCACGGACATGATTGCCAGGTGTGTTGGGCTCAAGAGAGATGTTCGGAGTGTAGACGCTAGTGAGTGAAAAATCAAACTCATATTCACGCGTCATAATTAAACATATAGAAATGATAAGTTAAAGAAAGAACATGTTTGTGATCAACCTATGATAATCTAATGTTTTTACTAGATTTTATTAACAATGGTATTTAACACTTTAACTTACTCGATGTTTTGACTTTCTAGTGGATTTTTAGTCTTGCATGAAAACTGTTTTCCAGTAATACGGATCCCACGGTTCCTTTACAAAAGGGATCCGGATAGTATATCTTCCGGGATCCGTGGATCTGTAGTAACAGAAACAGATTTGATAAAAGCATAGGTTTTACAGTTTTTATACCACGAAGTATGTTTTATCCTACATTTTCTTTTAGCATGCATACATGACCTCTAATGTATCACGAAAAAATATAAAATATATAAATCAAAATAAATGATAAACACATAATAGTAACCTAGATAAACTAGATTAATAATATTGCATTTTAATACTAAGGATGATACAAAGGATTGGGTATATAACCCCAATATAGATTAACAACACAAAGTAAATGTCTCCGTATGTGAACTTCATCATAGGGAACACAAGTGCGATGAGTGTTAGGGCGATGAGCACGAGTGCGATGTAAACCATGTTGATGACGGATCTTCTTGGTTTCGATTGAGATGGAATGAGGAGGAAGATGAAGTTTTTGAATGAGAGGAAATTTTTGAAATTGGAAGATTTGAAAAAGTGAGGGTTTGATAAAGTGGTCGACGGTGGGAGTTTTTATGGGGAAGGAGGAATTTTTGAAATTCGTGTTTTGTTTTATTGGATTAAAAGAAACAAAACATAAGTTTTATATACCACGACTTTATACGAGAAATAAAACACGTATGTGAGAAAAAGGCTTCCTAATGAAGCTTCATGTAAAACATGTAATTTGCGCAAAAGATAATCATATAAATACCTAACTAGGTATACTTAATTATCAAGCAAAGTAAAAAGAAAATCATACCTCTAGCGCACTTAGGAATGTCTTTACAAATGACACAGCAAATGTCACTTAGACTATTCCCGCTCCTTTGCGTTTAAGATACCTTTTTAAGGAAGGTATTCTTGTTACCAAACGACTCCTAAAGCTTGGTGGGTATGAGCTTTGACTAATCAACATGACAAGGAAGATTAGTGCAATTAAATAAAAAAAATAAATAAGAAAAATGTTGTTATCAAATCAACATCCAAACATATAGTTTTAAAAGACATGGTGTTTGTTTTTATGAAAAACCTTCTTTGTAGTTTTCAATTAACCATGGATCGTATCAAGTTTTTAAAGTACAATATACTTCAAGAAACTTGGTAACGAAGCTCTGATGCCAATTGTGGAAAACTAGAAGGGGGGGGGGGGTTGAATAGTTTTACCAATTAAAACTTCCTTTTAAACTATTTAGATCGACTTATGTCAATCTATTTGGTTGTGTATGTTGGATGTTGATAAACAAGCATATAAAGATATGTAATGAAAAGATAAGAGTAAGAAGCACAAAACCACAACGCGAGTATTTATAGTGGTTCGGCTCTAAGGACACCTTCCTTGCCCTACTCCACTCCCCGAGTCACCTACTCGAGAGTTTGTAAACACTACACCAATCTCCTTATGGCGGAGAAGCCTTCACAACGTCGCTTAACCTTTTTCCGGTACAAAGCTAAATACCGAGTTCTTTCACACCAAGGCGAACCACACCTAACACAACGTCGCCTACCCTTTATACGGTGCTAGGCTAACCACCGAGTTCTTTCACACCAAGGAGAACTAATCCTATCACAACGTCGCCTACCCTTTATTAGGTACTAGGCTAAGCACCTAGTTCTATTGCAATGGAGGAACTACTACCACACTACACCAATGACTAATCCCAAAGGAGATCTACTCCTTTACAACATCATCAAGGATATCAATATCCTTGGATCTAATACTAGTCTATCTTGTACATCGAAACACACCATATCGAATGTACATCTAAGGCACCTTTCACTAATGCCTTTGACTAGATCTACAAGACACCTTTCACTAATGTCTTGTGTCTTCACTTCGAAGCACCTTTCACTAATGCTTCAAGTCTTGACTTCTAAGCACCTTTCACTAATGCTTCTTGTCTTGACTTCTAAGCACCTACCACAAGTGCTTATCCTATAGACGATCGATACCCTTCACTAATATCTTCGTCTTGACACTTGAGACATCTTTCACTAATGTCTTCAACACTACACTTCTTTGAAGAAAGAAAGAGATCATCAACAAAAGGACTTCAATAGCCTTGATGATGAGGAAGCATGGCAACTCATGGACTTAAGCTTGCTCGACTTCAAAGGTAGTGATCTTGCCTTTAAGAGGAACCTAGAAGATCACACAAAAACAAAACTTCAAACATAGATCTCTTGGATCTAAGGTTAGTGAGATTTAACTCAGGGGAGAAAGTGTATTGGAAAGGGGTGAGATATAATGAAGAAATGGCTCACTATTTATAGAGGAAAAATCCTACTGTTTCCCCGGATCCCACGAATCCCTACCACAAGGGATCCGTCTAGCGTTAAGCCAGGGATCCGTGGAACGCTCCTCTTTGCCCATGGGTATTTTGGTTATGGGTCATGGGTCATGGGTTGAACCATGGATCTTTGGCTAGATACAATGTATCTTTGAGTGCAATGCACTTAGTCACTTGGGTATGGGTTGATCCATGGGTTTATGGATATTGTCCATGTATGATATAAGCATGATGTCATGCAATGGGTTATGGGTCAAGATCCATGGGTTATGGGCTTTGGGTTGTACCCAACTACATTCAATGTATTTGCCCAATGGGTTGTGATACTTAAGTTTCTACCCATTTATAATACCCAATATACTACATACTAGTTTTGTGTATATTTTACCCAAATATGTAAACACTAGTTGTTGTACATATGTATTACTAAATCATAAAATCACTTATACTTGTTTTAGTATTTTATGTAAAAATGTGAATATGTTAGAAACTATTAGTTCAAACCATTTACGTATTTTATTTGTTTCGTTAACATGATTTTACGTTTGTTATCGACAAAACATTAGAAGATCGTAAAATATAAATAAACATTTTTACGGCTTATTTGTATTAACAATCTCCCCCTTTTTGTTGAAGACAAAACATAAAATTATTTTAAGGAAAAGCTAAAATTCGTAAACGTTTGAGTTTGTAGTTTTTACTTTCTTCTCCCCCTTTTTGTCGAAACAAAAAATGTTTGAAGAAAAGCAACACGTCGTTTTTAAGAAAAAACATGTGAAAGAAATAAAAATAAAAAGAAATAGAGAGCAAGTTAACGGGAAAGGATCTCGTCGTTACTCCCCCTTGACGAGTCCATCCCTAAGTAAGGGCGTCAAGAAACTAATTCTAATCTAGTTCATTTGCAACTAACTTTTGCAAAAGATTACGTCTATGTGACGGGTGTGCTCCCCCTAGATGATTGCAATTTTTGCAACGGGAAGTCATGAAATATAAATCTAAGGTTGCAAGTAATTTTGCAACGTATTATTTTGACACCAAGCTCCCCCTAGCTTTAGGGTGTCAAATTCTTCATGTGTTAATTGAATAACTGCAAAACAAGGGTTAGAAAACAAGTATAATTTACAATTTCCTGCAAATGTGGTTCAAGTTAGTAGGAGAAACGTTTCCTGTTTCACGGATCCCACGGTTCCCTCTTAGTAGGGATCCGTCTAGGCAATTCTGATGGATCCGTCTGGCTGATGACTAAAATCAGCAAAGGTGATATAACAAGTAATGTTATCACATCAATGAGATATGAATACATATGCTCAGAAAAATAACAAGTAGCATGTAATTCCATTTAATAAAACAAGAGTTATGATATACATGACTCTAAAAATAAGAAAATAGACAATACATGACTAAGAATTTCTAGACTAGCTAACGCTTGATGCTAGGACACCACTAAAATCTTCTAGCTCAAGTTTTGTTTAGGTTTGATCTCGTCGAAACGTTCGAGGAGATGATAGAACATGAAACGTTGATCTTCTCGTACTTCATGTATCAAACTTTCAACATGTTGACAATGATAGCAATCTTTGTCATGGCTAGGTAGTGGTGGTGGATGAAATGAAATGGCTTGATGCGAAGGATCAAGTGAAGGAGCTTGTGGAGCTTTAAACGATGAAGGGATTGGTGGAGGTGCATTTGAGAATGCCTCGACCAAGAATGATGGTGGTGGTAAAGAAGTGTCAACTTCCATATGGTCGGGTGGTTGACTTTGATGATTTCTCATAATCCAAATAGGATTATATGATGGAGACGGCGAAAAGGAAGCCGGAGCAAGTGTTGACTCAACATCTTGATTTTGAACCATTATTCCTCCTAATGAGGAGAATGTTGTCGGCGGAAGCGGATGAGACGGCCTAGGAGGCAAGTCCTCTAAATTGTAGAGGTGTGGTGATGATAGTGGTGAAGTAAATGAAATAGCTCTAGGAACCAATGGTGATGGTTTAGTGGAGATGATATTGTTTGACCTAGGAGGTATGGTGGTGTTTGGCATAGGTAGTTTTGTGGGTACTATCCTTTTAGGAATTGGTTTGATTGGATGATGAAGGATTCTATCATTTGTTGGTTTGACCGGAGATGATTCGGTTGAAGAGATTTCGTGTACGACATGAGCCTTTTTCATGGGTGGTTCTTTGGTGGACAAGTTACTACTTGGGGTTTTCCTCATGATGAGATGATTTCAAGAGGTTGCAAGAGCTGAAATTTAAGATGAGGGTGATGACTATGGAGGTCCTAACAAGGTGGTTTATAAACTAAGAGATTTGGCAAAAGCATTTAAGCTTTAAGCCACTAGGATTCATTGGAATGTGAGGATTGACATACACAAGAGTCAACTTCAGAGGTTGCACTGATCTAGGAACTCATTTAAGATGAGATGGAGTGTTTGAGTTAGGAAGATGAGTTGAAATGATTGTTTTAGCAAGATTTGACCTATACTGTCATCCGGATCCCACGGTTCCTTCCTCAGAGGGATCCGTCTAGGCTAATCCTAGGGATCCGGCTTTCAGCAGTTATGAAAGAGTGGAAATGATGTTTCTAAGATCTAAGATTTATAACATCTTGAGTGTTTCAGTCTTCCTAAGTGTTTTAAATGAAAAAGGTGATTAGGTACTTGAAGGTGGTGAGTGTTGTAGCTAATGATTGTCTTTTATGGAAGGATTTGGAACTTTCATGAGTACCAATGAATGAGCAAGGATGACACTAAAGATGAGAGTGTCAATTGAAGCTAAATGATCCTAGAGATCAGGTTGTGACTTAGGATTGTGTCTTGGAAAATATCCTAAAGGTTTTGAGATGGAAAAACTAAGATTTGATCAACTTTGATCAATTTTGAGGTGAGGATGAATTATGATCAATTTTGTCATAATCGAAAGATTTCTAAGACTAGATGTGAGGGATCAAGTAGAAAATGAAGTGTGAGTTTAAGAGCGGAAGAGTAGTGGATTAAAAGCGAAACGGTAGATCTACAAGCTTTTTAGGGTGTGATCTAGGTGTGTGAGTAGGAAGGATCAACCTATCTTGATAAGGACTTAATTTTCCTTAAGACACTATGTTTGACTTAGTGTGAGGTGTTCTAAGGATATGTTTGAAATATAATGCTTGCAATTGCATTTTCTGTTTGCCGGATCCCACGGTTCCCCAAAGACTAGGGATCCGTCTAGTACAACATTGGGATCCGTCCATCTGCTAGGCAGAACCTTTACTAAAGGTATGCAATGATCTTGACAATGCATTATATTCCAAGATTAGTTAAAGGAGTTCAAAAACTAAGATATCAAATGTAAGATGTTTTATTTCATGAAAGAAATAGGATTACATTGATAAAGCACGAGTAGAGTAGAATTGATCCTATTTGACTACTACTAGGTTCCTTGAGTGTTTTCGCTAGGAGGATCATTATGTGATTGATGGGTGTTGGTGGAATCAAGAATGAAGAAAGTCTTCATGAGAGATATGTTTAGCGGTTCCATCATCTTGTTTACAAGTACGTACAACGGACTTTGAAATTGAGGATGGAAGTGCATAACATTATGATAGAGGCGTGTCAAGAACATTCCATAATAAAGAAAGTACTTTATTTTGTAGAATGTAAACTATAGAATCAAAATCTTGAGGAAATTGATTAGAACCTTATATTACGTAACAGTTCTAGTAACGTATGGAAATCATTTCCAAGACGGATCGTCTACCTGCCTAGGGTCTACAACATGATCTGCCTAGGGATAGAAACCCCTTGGCACCCTAGGCCGTTTGTCTTTTACGTTAACGTTCGTAATATAAAGGGGTATGGTTGGTGTTTGGCATAGGTAGTTTTGTGGGTACTATCCTTTTAGGAATTGGTTTGATTGGATGATGAAGGATTCTATCATTTGTTGGTTTGACCGGAGATGATTCGGTTGAAGAGATTTCGTGTACGACATGAGCCTTTTTCATGGGTGGTTCTTTGGTGGACAAGTTACTACTTGGGGTTTTCCTCATGATGAGATGATTTCAAGAGGTTGCAAGAGCTGAAATTTAAGATGAGGGTGATGACTATGGAGGTCCTAACAAGGTGGTTTATAAACTAAGAGATTTGGCAAAAGCATTTAAGCTTTAAGCCACTAGGATTCATTGGAATGTGAGGATTGACATACACAAGAGTCAACTTCAGAGGTTGCACTGATCTAGGAACTCATTTAAGATGAGATGGAGTGTTTGAGTTAGGAAGATGAGTTGAAATGATTGTTTTAGCAAGATTTGACCTATACTGTCATCCGGATCCCACGGTTCCTTCCTCAGAGGGATCCGTCTAGGCTAATCCTAGGGATCCGGCTTTCAGCAGTTATGAAAGAGTGGAAATGATGTTTCTAAGATCTAAGATTTATAACATCTTGAGTGTTTCAGTCTTCCTAAGTGTTTTAAATGAAAAAGGTGATTAGGTACTTGAAGGTGGTGAGTGTTGTAGCTAATGATTGTCTTTTATGGAAGGATTTGGAACTTTCATGAGTACCAATGAATGAGCAAGGATGACACTAAAGATGAGAGTGTCAATTGAAGCTAAATGATCCTAGAGATCAGGTTGTGACTTAGGATTGTGTCTTGGAAAATATCCTAAAGGTTTTGAGATGGAAAAACTAAGATTTGATCAACTTTGATCAATTTTTGAGGTGAGGATGAATTATGATCAATTTTGTCATAATCGAAAGATTTCTAAGACTAGATGTGAGGGATCAAGTAGAAAATGAAGTGTGAGTTTAAGAGCGGAAGAGTAGTGGATTAAAAGCGAAATGGTAGATCTACAAGCTTTTTAGGGTGTGATCTAGGTGTGTGAGTAGGAAGGATCAACCTATCTTGATAAGGACTTAATTTTCCTTAAGACACTATGTTTGACTTAGTGTGAGGTGTTCTAAGGATATGTTTGAAATATAATGCTTGCAATTGCATTTTCTGTTTGCCGGATCCCACGGTTCCCCAAAGACAGGGATCCGTCTAGTACAACATTTGGGATCCGTCCATCTGCTAGGCAGAACCTTTACTAAAGGTATGCAATGATCTTGACAATGCATTATATTCCAAGATTAGTTAAAGGAGTTCAAAAACTAAGATATCAAATGTAAGATGTTTTATTTCATGAAAGAAATAGGATTACATTGATAAAGCACGAGTAGAGTAAAATTGATCCTATTTGACTACTACTAGGTTCCTTGAGTGTTTTTGCTAGGAGGATCATTATGTGATTGATGGGTGTTGGTGGAATCAAGAATGAAGAAAGTCTTCATGAGAGATATGTTTAGCGGTTCCATCATCTTGTTTACAAGTACGTACAACGGACTTTGAAATTGAGGATGGAAGTGCATAACATTATGATAGAGGCGTGTCAAGAACATTCCATAAAGGATGAGTTTATTCTTGGAGCCTTGAAGATTTGCAATTCGCCTTGCGAAGAAGTAGGCGAGATTGTATGGTTGTTGTGTTAGCAAGCAGTACAACATGTGAGCACAACAAGCGGGAAGAATTTCTCGATTTCCCCTAAGACTCCAAACATTTTCACGTAGGATGAGTGCAAAAGGCTTGTACTCTTCTCGGATGTCCCGTGTGAAGATAATGTTTGGATCGGAGTAATATGGTCGAGGTTTGCATATTATGCGATTTAAATCTTCCGGAGAGGGTATGTGTGAACAATATGGACTATTTTCTTCACGAAAGTTGAAGAGAGAATCAAGAGACCAATCTTCGGTGAAGGCACATTGTCCATGGTTTGGAATCCGGAGGATATGAGCAAAATGCCCAAGGGTTAGAGTGAACTTTTGGTTTTTGATATAAAACCAAAGAGATAGAGAGCGATCCTCGTTACGAACGAGTTCAACTTGACGGAAGAATTCCATTATGAACCTTGGACATATCTTCTCGTTGATTTCAAGAAGACATTCTAGTCCTATGGCTCGGAAGGAGGTATTGATACCTTCTTCAAATTGTAGAGAGGTGTCTACAATACGTCCTTCATGGAAGTGACGGTTTTCGAGATTATTGAACCCACGGACATGATTGCCAGGTGTGTTGGGCTCAAGAGAGATGTTCGGAGTGTAGACGCTAGTGAGTGAAAAATCAAACTCATATTCACGCGTCATAATTAAACATATAGAAATGATAAGTTAAAGAAAGAACATGTTTGTGATCAACCTATGATAATCTAATGTTTTTACTAGATTTTATTAACAATGGTATTTAACACTTTAACTTACTCGATGTTTTGACTTTCTAGTGGATTTTTAGTCTTGCATGAAAACTGTTTTCCAGTAATACGGATCCCACGGTTCCTTTACAAAAGGGATCCGGATAGTATATCTTCCGGGATCCGTGGATCTGTAGTAACAGAAACAGATTTGATAAAAGCATAGGTTTTACAGTTTTTATACCACGAAGTATGTTTTATCCTACATTTTCTTTTAGCATGCATACATGACCTCTAATGTATCACGAAAAAATATAAAATATATAAATCAAAAGAAATGATAAACACATAATAGTAACCTAGATAAACTAGATTAATAATATTGCATTTCAATACTAAGCATGATACAAAGGATTGGTTATTTAACCCCAATATAGATTAACAACACAAAGTAAATGTCTCCGTATGTGAACTTCATCATAGGGAACACAAGTGCGATGAGTGTTAGGGCGATGAGCACGAGTGCGATGTAAACCATGTTGATGACGGATCTTCTTGGTTTCGATTGAGATGGAATGAGGAGGAAGATGAAGTTTTTGAATGAGAGGAAATTTTTGAAATTGGAAGATTTGAAAAAGTGAGGGTTTGATAAAGTGGTCAACGGTGGGAGTTTTTATGGGGAAGGAGGAATTTTTGAAATTCGTGTTTTGTTTTATTGGATTAAAAGAAACAAAACATAAGTTTTATATACCACGACTTTATACGAGAAATAAAACACGTATGTGAGAAAAAGGCTTCTTAATGAAGCTTCATGTAAAACATGTAATTTGCACAAAAGATAATCATATAAATACCTAACTAGGTATACTTAATTATCAAGCAAAGTAAAAAGAAAATCATACCTCTAGGGCACATAGGAATGTCTTTACAAATGACACAGCAAATGTCACTTAGACTATTCCCGCTCCTTTGCGTTTAAGATACCTTCTTAAGGAAGGTATTCTTGTTACCAAACGACTCCTAAAGCTTGGTGGGTATGAGCTTTGACTAATCAACATGACAAGGAAGATTAGTGCAATTAAATACAAAAAATAAATAAGAAAAATGTTGTTATCAAATCAACATCCAAACATATAGTTTAAAAGACATGGTGTTTGTTTTTATGAAAAACCTTCTTTGTAGTTTTCAATTAACCATGGATCGTATCAAGTTTTTAAAGTACAATATACTTCAAGAAACTTGGTAACGAAGCTCTGATGCCAATTGTGGAAAACTAGAAGGGGGGGGGGTTGAATAGTTTTACCAATTAAAACTTCCTTTTAAACTATTTAGATCGACTTATGTCAATCTATTTGGTTGTGTATGTTGGATGTTGATAAACAAGCATATAAAGATATGTAATGAAAAGATAAGAGTAAGAAGCACAAAACCACAACGCGAGTATTTATAGTGGTTCGGCTCCAAGGACACCTTCCTTGCCCTACTCCACTCCCCGAGTCACCTACTCGAGAGTTCGTAAACACTACACCAATCTCCTTATGGCGGAGAAGCCTTCACAACGTCGCTTAACCTTTTTCTGGTACAAAGCTAAATACCGAGTTCTTTCACACCAAGGCGAACCACACCTAACACAACGTCGCCTACCCTTTATACGGTGCTAGGCTAACCACCGAGTTCTTTCACACCAAGGAGAACTAATCCTATCACAACGTCGCCTACCCTTTATTAGGTACTATGCTAAGCACCTAGTTCCATTGCAATGGAGGAAATACTACCACACTACACCAATGACTAATCCCAAAGGAGATCTACTCCTTTACAACATCATCAAGGATATCAATATCCTTGGATCTAATACTAGTTTATCTTGTACATCGAAACACACCATATCGAATGTACATCTAAGGCACCTTTCACTAATGCCTTTGACTAGATCTACAAGACACCTTTCACTAATGTCTTGTGTCTTCACTTCGAAGCACCTTTCACTAATGCTTCAAGTCTTGACTTCTAAGCACCTTTCACTAATGCTTCTTGTCTTGACTTCTAAGCACCTACCACAAGTGCTTATCCTATAGACGATCGATACCCTTCACTAATATCTTCGTCTTGACACTTGAGACATCTTTCACTAATGTCTTCAACACTACAATTCTTTGAAGAAAGAAAGAGATCATCAACAAGAGGACTTCAATAGCCTTGATGATGAGGAAGCATGGCAACTCATGGACTTAAGCTTGCTCGACTTCAAAGGTGGTGATCTTGCCTTTAAGAGGAACCTAGAAGATCACACAAAAACAAAACTACAAACATAGATCTCTTGGATCTAAGGTTAGTGAGATTTAACTCAGGGGAGAAAGTGTATTGGAAAGGGGTGAGATATAATGAAGAAATGGCTCACTATTTATAGAGGAAAAATCCTACTGTTTCCCCGGATCCCACGGATCCCTACCACAAGGGATCCGTTTAGCGTTAAGCCAGGGATCCGTGGAACGCTCCTCTTTGCCCATGGGTATTTTGGTTATGGGTCATGGGTCATGGGTTAAACCATGGATCTTTGGCTAGATACAATGTATCTTTGAGTGCAATGCACTTAGTCACTTGGGTATGGGTTGATCCATGGGTTTATGGATATTGTCCATGTATGATATAAGCATGATGTCATGCAATGGGTTATGGGTCAAGATCCATGGGTTATGGGCTTTGGGTTGTACCCAACTACATTCAATGTATTTGCCCAATGGGTTGTGATACTTAAGTTTCTACCCATTTATAATACCCAATATACTACATACTAGTTATGTGTATATTTTACCCAAATATGTAAACACTAGTTGTTGTACATATGTATTACTAAATCATAAAATCACTTATACTTGTTTTAGTATTTTATGTGAAAATGTGAATATGTTAGAAACTATTAGTTCAAACCATTTACGTATTTTATTTGTTTCGTTAACATTATTTTACGTTTGTTATCGACAAAACATTAGAAGATCGTAAAATATAAATAAACGTTTTTACGGCTTATTTGTATTAACAAGTATTTTTCAACTAACATATTCATGCAGGTACTGATGATTATTCCTTGGAGGAGAGACCGCACCATCTTCCCATGCTCATACCAACAACACATGAAAGGTCTTATCAATATCAAAGGAAACACAAAGTTAAAGATGATTCTTCGTCAATGTCAAAGAATCTACAAAGTTCAAAGACTAGAGAACTTCACATCATTGCAAATTCCAAGTCAAAGGAAGTGTGAGCATGGTGGAGAAAGACGTGGAGACACCTATTCCAAAGAAGCTGACGAAAGGCAGACAACATCATTAACGATCACAAAGCATGAAGGAACAAAGAACAAAGACTATTGTATGTCGACACACAAAGTTCAAGCTCAAGAAATCTAAAGACCTTTATCAAGTGGAGCATCTTTTGAATGACCACCCCTTAAGGGGAGATTGTTAGCCTTAATAATAATTAATAGAAGTGATGGTCATTCACGTTTAGGAACTTTGTAACGTGTGTTAGATATCGTAATAGAATAGTCAATGGGCTCGTGGATTGGGCTAAGCTAAATGGTTAGAAGTTATGTTAAGCTAGCCTTATGTAAGTTACAATCCAATCCAACCCAATCCAAGCCCATCCAAAGCCCATGGCCAAGCCTTAGGGCATTATGTATTCCAACTATAAATACCCCTCAAATGTGTCATTTGAGGGGTGTGCTTGAGTGTGTAAGTGTGTGTTTTCTTTGCAATAATACTTCTCTTATTTTCATCTTTCTCTCTAAACACATACGCATAACATATCAAGTCACCACCTTTCTTTCTTCATCTTTCACAAGCTTTGTGTTTTACGTGTATATCGTGTGGTAAGCTTTGTATTCGTGATAAGGTTGATAAAAACAAGGTCCTACACATATATTCGACCACTTGAAAAGTTCAAAAGAAAGGTTGTTGATTACGACTTAAACCCTGTTTGGAATCATGTTATTCGGTTAATTGCAGAAGATAAGAAGACCTAGTGTGTTGTACTTGAGGTTACACTTTTCTCCTTTTTACTTTTATGTATTGCTGGTTTCTCAGTTGTATCACAGGTGATATCAAATGTGATATCACATTTGATATCACAGGTGTGTCAGCTTTCTTTTATTTTTTGTTGAATCATAAAGGAGGATGTTATGATATCAGAAGCGATATTAAAGCTGTTTGAGCTTCTTCAATTTTTTTGTGGAGCTGTTGTGCTTTTTGGAACCATAGTTGCAGTTGTTGTTGATTCTTTCGTTTGATGGAGCCGTTTTTTTGCAAATTGCAATCACAAATAGTTTTGTGATATCGTCTCTTTTTATGCCACATACAAAACAAACAAGTATGCTTTTTAATTTGTAATATCTCCTGTGAGATTTCATTGTTTTTTGTACATTTTGTATATATTATCACCTGAGATATTTCTCTTTCCAGGTACATGATGGTCTTTGTGCCTTTTACTGCAATTGACAACCACAGGAGATGTGTTACTGTTGGTTCTGGTCTGCTTAAGAACGAAACTACTGAATCTTGTGTATGGTTACTCCAAGCATTCAAGAAAGCTTTTGTGCGTTATCCTAATATTATTGTAACTGGTCAAGATGGTGCTATGCGAAAAGCAATTGCAGCTGAGCTTCCTGGTTCCAAGCCCCGTCTTTGTGATAAATTAGAAGTTATGTATCTCTTGTGATAAATAGTTGGAATTAATTTTTATGATGTCTTTGTGAGTTTATGAAATATTTTGTCATTTTATCACTTGTGATAAAGCATGAAAATGATGAAATATTTACATCATTTATGTGTTTACTTGTTTTTGCTTGTTTCTAACATGTATCACTTGTGATATTATTCTTTAATTGATATATGTTGACCTTTTTTTTGCCGAATCGTTATGTTACTCAAAAGCAATGCTCAATTAATCCTATTCTTGTTTGATTTTGAGAATATGTCATGTTTTTATTTTCATAGTTTTCTTCATGAAGTCGACAGTATTTTTAACCGACTTTTCATTAATATCACTTGTGATACTCTAAAAATTACCAAAAGAATGTTATATTCAGACAAACCAAAAGCATTGTTTACAACTAATAGAAATTATCATTGTTTACAATTTAAGTAGCAAGAGAAAATTACAATTTAAGTAGCAAAATAAAATTACAATTTAAGTAGCAAAAGAAAATTACTAATTGATGCTTTAGTCTTTTTATTTTCTACAACTTTCTTCTTGCCAGCTTTATGAGCATCCCCTCATTTTGTCTTCTTTCTCACTTCATTCTTTTTAGTTTGCAGCTTCTTCTTCTTCATCCGTCTTCTTCTTTTTCTGTAACTGTCTTTGCGTTCTGTTGGTGGTGTTGGTGGTTGTAGATCATGTTATATCACAGGTGATATCACATATGTTTCTTTCAGTATTTGTTGGTGGTGTATCTGTTTCTGTTTTTGTTCTTCGTGTTTTCTAAGCTTAATTGTCTAGCAGCAGATTTTGTTAATTTGCTTGGTATTGTTAGTGTTGTCGGTGACGATGTTGTTTCTTTGTTCACTTCTTCAGTTTGACTTGGTTGTTTTTTCGTGAAGGTCTTTTTCCTTTCACCTTCAACCCCTGCTTTTTTGCTTCTTGATAGTTCCCAATTTTATATTCAAATCTGCATAAAATATATACCATGCTAGTGTATGAATAGTTCATTGTTGTTTAATATCATACGTGATATATAAACTGAATAAGTATACGTCATCAAATATCATAGGTGATATACTACCAACAAGCAATCATTACAACTGTTGTATCACATGTGATATACAACCAATAAGCAATCATTACAATTGTTGTATCATAGGTAATATACTACAAATAAGCAATCGTTGCAACTGTTGTATCGCATGTGATATACTAACAATAAGCAATCATTGGAACTGTTGTATCATAGATGATATACTACCAACTGATACTAGAGTCAAATACCGCTTTTAAACATATCGAAGCATGCCCAATCTATCCATTATTGTCACACCCCCAAATTACCTGTTTTGCAGCGGAATGGAATTCCTGGGGATTGACTGTCATAGCATCACAATCACAGTTATATTGAACGACCTAAAGTGTCGTTTGAAAAATACATCGTTTGATTTAATAAAACAATCAGAGTTTACGAAGTAGGTCCCAAATGAAAATCAACTTGTGCGGAAATAAGTTTGTTACAATTCAAAACATTGTTTGAATAAAGGCGTGTTCAACTAAAAGTAAACCCTGGATGAAGCATTTGAGACTAACAAAATAATTTAGTTTGCTACATAAAAAGTTTGCTGTGAAATCCAGCAAGTTATATTGACACTAACACTACGATACTGTCAGTTAGGGGTCCTTAAGGTAAGGCGACGTTTTGTCCATTAAACCCCCACACTGTTATTACCTATCTAACCCGTACGAAGCTATACAAATTTTCGCCATAAACTGAGATCATAGTCAACCATCATATAGTAGATACTATGTTGTCAAGGTTACTAACGAATAACAATCATATAGTGTACGCTATGTTGTCAACGTTGCTAACGAATAAACATCATATAATGGATACTATGTTGTTAACATTACTAACGAATAACCAACATATAGTGT
>BPTQ01000005.1:131919113-132004281 GCA_019973895.1 Chrysanthemum seticuspe | reverse complement strand
TTAAAGGCTAAAGTTGGTGGTTTTTGCTAATTGTGTGCAGAAAATTGAGTTTCGGCCAAGTTTGAACATCCGTAAATAACTTACTATGACTCCTCTTGACAAACGGCTTTTAGTTTTGAAAAATATGGCCGATGAACTTGATTTTACTAGAAGACATCTCGTTCTAAAAAGTTTCACAACATGGTTAAAAACTGCCGCAAACATGGACGTTAGAGCTAATGAAATACTTGAATCGTAAAAATAATATAATTTTCAGAAAATAATATTTACGGCAACTTTATGAAAACGTGCATATATTTGTCGTTTCAAATCCGTTTTCTACGTAATATATGTCCTTAGCTTCGTATCGAAGTAAACTAATATATTTTTGATAAGTCGAAATAATTTGTGAAGCTTAAGGCTCGTTTTTGACCCGAAATATGTAAAAACAGCAAGCTGATTTTTCAGAAAAATATACGTTTCGTCGTCAAACTTTAAAAATTCACCACGGCTTCGTTATAAGTCCGTTTTTATCCGTTCAAAAGGCCACGGATTCGTTTTAAAGTATATTTTCTAAATATCAAGGCCAAAATGTCGTACCAACAGTAGGTTTTTCCAGAAATTCGAATTAAGGACAGAACATAAAATATAGTTATCGAAAATAGTTTTTCTCGGACAAAACCTATTCTAATCCCTTCAAATCAACTCCAAAGCTAATCTAATCCTACCATACACCTTCTTAGGGTGTCATGGGTTCCTAATCACCATCAAGACCAAAGAATACCATGGGAGTAATTATAGGATGACCATAAATATATATATAACTCTAAAATCTTGAAATAAATGGTATAAATCACATAACATGCATATAAGCTCCAAAAATGAAAAGAAACATATGAAAATGACAAGGAAACTTGAAAATGAATAAAACATGCTTACTAGTGTAAATGAAGAGGTGTAAGTAACAAGGATTAACTTAAATATCCTTGGTTTTTATTTCAAAACCATATAAAGGATATAATCTAGGTTGTAAACACACTTGATCTTGCAAAAAAAAAAAATCTTGATCCCCTTTGTTTTGTTGAGTGGCCGGTTATGGAAACCCCAAGAAAGAAGAGAGAAAATTTTTATCTAACACTTTGAAACTAATGAAATGTGTGTGAAATATAATTGAGTTGCAAGACTTTAAGATTGAGTAGAAACATGTATAATCACAAACCATGCCACAATTAATACACACTTGACTTCCCCCCCCCCCTCCAAGGCCGGATTTGGGGGGCTTATGTCTTCCATTATATATATATATTTTTTTTTTAAATCTATTACTTGTATTATTTGTTTAACATTTGTGTAATTTTGTAAGAAAAGGTAAGTAAAATATAGAAAATGTACAAGTAAGTTTTTTTTTTTATAGTTCAAAATAGATTGTAAAGAGATGATAAAAATTGTAAAAATACTTTCCTTGTGAAAATTGAGTGATAAAATAATTATCGTATAATTTTTAAGAAAACGACGTAATAATTAAACGTTAACGATTTAAGTACCAAATAAATTTGAAACACTAGGAAAACTAAAAATATAGTTTTTATAAACTAAATGTAAGTTTAAAAATACCTCGGGATCATTGTTGAAAGTAACGGGTTAAATAATCAAAATAAAAACTCACGCGATAAAAATTATAAAATATAAAAATTTACGCGTAACATATGAAATGAAATGTCGTGAATGAACTAATGAGATGCACATGATGTCCATGAAATGTAGACTACTCATAGTCTATATGAAATGTACGTGATGTCATGATCATGAATTCGCCGCTAAACCTTCAAGGTTACGCGAATTTGAAACAAGTAAACCAAGTTTACTATAAATGTTGAAATAATGAGTCATGAACTGTGTCGAGAAATGACCTGAAAGTACTGGTTGTCACAATTATGCACATATATCTACCACAAATCTAACAAAAGCATGTTACAATCACAATATTTATTTTAGCCTGTTAAGTCTCTCATATTATCACAATAATCATCTAACTTTCACAACAATCCCTCAATAAACTACTAAAATCTACAAAAACAGCAAAGTGTTCATACTGTAGAATAAATATCCGTGTTTTTAGGGATACCATTATAACATTATACTGAAAGTTACATACACATTCTACTGAATGTGTATGTATCACTGGTGATATAACACATAAGCTAAATGTTAAATTAAGTACGCCACATACATTCAGGGTTTTTATCACAGTTAATTCTTCTAAAGGAGACATGCTTATACGTTACAATATACCTTTACTTTTATGAATCTCTGGAGATGGAGTCAAAAATTTGATTGACGACATAACTGCATTTACTCACAGTAAATAGCATATCATCAAAAAATTTAGCAAAAAAAAAAGTTTAACTATGATTACCAAACAATAACAATAAAATATCAAAAGTGATACTGTACATGACATATAATAAATCGTAACAAGTAAATAAAAAACCTATCAAATAAACAAAAAATTCACAAATGATAATACAAATATCACTAGTGATAATACATATATACAATTCAACTTCAAATATCACTGGTGATACTACACGCATGATATTTTTCACTCACACATTTCATCAAACACTTGGTGTGCATCCATATATACAAAGTGTTTTACTCGAAAATTCAACCAAATGTAAATACTAAAAAACACAACCAAAAGGATGTCACAATCACAATAAAAATCACGCCAAAACAAATTCATTTATATATATATATATATATATATATATATATATATATATATATATATATATATATATATATATATATATATATATATATATATTATTAAACAACTACAATCAACAAAAAAACAAAAAAAAAATCTTCATAAACATTATCAAAAACAGAAATATAAGAATAAAATAACAACAAATAGTTAATAATAACAAAATAATGAATCGGAAGCGCCGTACCATGTTTTTTTCCCCCCGATCTGGTTCTGATTGCCTCGATTCGTTCATTTTTATGTGTTTTCTTTGATTTTGACGGTTAAAATTGGATGATTTGTTATGTTTTTGTTTTATTTTGAAGTTTCATTTAGAGAGAGAAAGTGATTGTGAATTGTGATTCTGGAAAGTGATCAGTTTGGGGGTTAGGTTGGGTGGGGTAAGTTTGCAGAAGTTACATAAATGGTCCCTTCGTGTTTTTTATTCTTAAAAACTGTTTTTTTGATCGGACGATTCACAATTATCCATTGGTATGCAACAATTTAAAAGTATCCAAAATAAAGCACCTCTATTAGTGATATGTTCCGAAACAAATTTTATGAATTGTCCAAAAGAAAATTCACTAACGGATATTTGTAAATTGTAAAGAGAGCTACATGATTTGAAACATTTTTGTTATAAAGGTTTTCTAAGTCAACACTATATCATGAACAAATGAGTAAAGTCCAAATTATATCATGGTTATTTGCCAATTGCGACACTATACATCCTACCGATAAGTTGCCACATTACCATCCCTTCGTTATTAAACTTCGACCACCATACATTCATGAGGATAAACGATGCAAATTATTTCTCTGTTATCTTCTAACATGGATCTAAAGCGAGAGAAAATGTTTACATCGTTAGTCCTCAGGGATGTATAATGTATAACGTTTATTATTATTATTATTATTATTATTATTATTATTATTATTATTATTATTATTATTATTATTATTATTATTATTATTATTATTATTATTATTATTATTATTATTATTATTATTTATTAAGCATCACTTTATTAGAAAATAATAGGATTTACAAGAAATTAGTAGGGAGCCGAGACACTAACTGGGCCCCCACTCCTTTAGCTATAGCGAAGCTAATCCTACTAAAGATATGAGCAGCAACACGTGCTCCAATGTCTTGAGTCACCAAGAATCTTCGGATACGCTTTAGTAAGGTCACCGCATTCTTCTCAAGTTCCCCAAAAGAAGAGAATGAAAAGGGGAGAAATCCATATCCAATATCCGCGCATTTAGCCTCATACTTGACACATTATTATTATTATTATTATTATTATTATTATTATTATTATTATTATTATTATTATTATTATTATTATTATTATTATTATTATTATTATTATTATTATTATTATTATTATTATTATTATTTACTTTTATTTATTTTTTATTTCTTTATAGTTTATATTTTTAAATTTTTGTATTTTTTATTTTTTAGATTTCTTACTAAGAGAAAACGAGCTTGAGCAACCATAAGTGTCATACAAGCGTAGGATATATAGATTTTCAGATTAAAATATTAATCGTCATTAATCACTGATTAGATAAATTAGTATTCTGAACCCATATAAGTTTCGATTCAATTATGTTATAACTCTTTAAACTCTTATTGCTTAATAAATTTTTTATATTATCATTTTAAATACAAATTACTCGACGTATAAGACATTTGAACATTTAAGCAGGATCCTCCGTTCTCGATCTGATCTTACGATTCCGATCTTTCAAAGATAAAAACAATGTATAGTAAGATCTCGATCTTAATAGCCTTGCTTTAAACAATTGAAAATCCAAATCCAAACACTCCTTCATATTTTTCAACCTCATTTTATATTCAAGTATCAATCACTTCAAAATAAAGTGGTTGATACTTGATAGGATAATGAGGTTGAAAAATATGAAGATTGGGTGAAGAGGTGTTTAAATTTGGGTTTTCTATTGTTTAAAGAATATATAGATAATTAGTTTTTGGGTTGGATTTTGTAGAGAAAGTAATAATAATAATAATAATAATAATAATAATAATAATAATAATAATAATAAAAATAATAATAATAATAATAATTATTATAATTATAATAATAATAATAATAGAATGATGTTGATAAATAATAATAATAATAATAATAATAATAATAATAACTATGAGTTTTTAATAAAGTGATATTTATAATTTAAAATAATAATAATAATAATAATAAATAAATAAAATATAAATTAAAAAAATAAATAAAATAAATATAAATAATATAAATAAATAAATAAATAAAAATATAAATTAAAATAATTAAATAAAATATAAAATAATAATAATAATAAACGTTAGACATTTTACATCTCTGGGGACTTGATGCAAATATTTTCTTTCGCGTTAGATCAATGTTCAAAGATAACGAAAAAATAATTTACACCGTTCGTCTTCAGGGATGTATGGTGGCTGACTTTTACTAACGAAGAGATCAAGAGATGATAATGTGCCAACTTATCGGCGAGAGGTGTATGGTGTTACAATTGACAAACAACAAAGATGTATTTTAGACTTTACTCTAAATAAATACTTTAAACTTTTAAAGCATAAACTTTACTGCTAATGTAAACAAACAAGTAAGCGGATTAGGTTTAGTCTTTTTTAGTTATATGGAAAGATCGACTTTTTGATTCATATGTACGTAATATAACTGGGGTATCCCGTGATTGGTTTCAAACTCTTTTACGAAAACATCATAACGTCTATTATGCACTAACATAAGCATCACTTTAAATTTTTCAAAAGTACTCACTCTGTTCTAAAATAAATATTTATGTTTCTATCTTGAGATGTCCTATAATAAATGTTTACTTTGTGTTTCAATAAATAAAAATAAAGTTTAGTAGGTAAGGATGATTTTGTATTGAGTTTAGTTAGTGTGATTTTCTAAAAGTTTATATAGTTTGAAAGTGGATATTTGTTTTGAGACAGAGAGAGTAGAAACAATCAAACATGCATTAAAAATGTATTTTTAATGTAAGGTCCATTTTTTATTTTTCTTTAATTATTTACTTTTTTAAAATTCAGCCAGTCTTAATAATATGTCTATGTACATTTTACTCTTATAATAAGAGAGTAATAAACTAATAACTATAGGAGATAATTGGTACTTAAGCATAAAAAAACCAGAACTCCTGTCAACTATTTTGGCTATGTCTGGCACAAGGTTTAAGAGAGCTTATTGTCACAACAAACCTACATGATACGATTATTTTCGAGGTTGGTCGGGATTCCGGATAGTTCTATACTTTTCTTGGATGAGCTTGGAAGATCTTGGAACTCTTTGGAAGATGTAGGAAACTCTAGAAGCTCATGGAAGCCCTAGAAGCTCATGGAAGTCCTAGAATCTTCCTACCATGAAAGTGTGTAGAATTTGTATATAGCTTAGTTCACTAGTATAAATAAAGGAGACCTCATTTGTTCAAGGCATCCATGAAAAGTTCTCTTATAAGCTCTCTTGTATAAAAGTTCTCCAATAATACAAAATGCTCTTTACATTCCACTTGTTTCATTCTTTGAAGCTCACTTTCGTTGCATACATCGTTGAGTATTCGAGCAAGGCTAAACTTAGTCGAAACTAAGTACCGCACGAAAGACCTTGTAGAGACAAGTCCGTGACATTATTGAGGCTTGAACATTTAAAATAAGTCGGTCTATAAAATAGTATTAATATCCTTTAAAAAGTTGAAATAAACAAGATATATATTATTACAATTTTTACTTTAAATGAAAAGATAAGACCTATCATGTTATGTTAAACATGAGAGGATCCTTCTCTATTCATAAATCATTTTACTTGTCACAATTATCTCGATTGTGACAAGTAAAATGACTGAATCATGTGAGTAAGAAGACAAATAGATATAAATATTAGGGGTGTATATATCATTTTTCTTAGGGCTAAGCATAATGAACCATTCATTGAATCGGCCGGATTGGATCAAACCGAATACATTTAGGTTCGGTCCTCGACCAACCCTTTTCTTTATGTTTTTGGTTCGGTTCGGTATGATGCATGACCTACTAATTTGCTTTGTTAGACCAAAAGAGAGCAAACAACCTGACCGGATCAAACACATTTCGGTTCAATTATCGGTTCACTTTTTTCTATTATCGGTCTTGAGTCCGATCCGTTCCACTTTTGGATCACGCCAACACCTAATTTTCCGTAAGAGTTAGTGAATAACCCAAAAAAATCAAACACGAGCACGTACTTCTCCACTTCAACGTACTTTCCCGTTTTTCACCGAAAAGAAAAAGCTAGTCCAAACTTGGCTGTGTAGCCAAATGTAAAGCAAGTGATTATATGTTCTCACAATCTACCTTAATATCATGGGTTTAGATAATATCATAATATCATTAACAAAACTGAATTAATAATTATTTGTTAATTATCGAGCAATATAGCTTCTAACTAATTTATGTATTTAAAGTGTATACATTATGTAAAGGACTGAATGTCCATGTAGACCATAAACGAACCCATATCTTGCGTCTTTGATCATGTAGCAAACCAACGACTAATATTACATCAAAAAAGCATGACACGGGTAAACAACAACTAAATGCTACGTAATTAGTTAGCGACCCCGTCAAAATGTCATAAATGTTGCGGCCCAAAGTAACATGTTCGCTCACGTCTAAATATAACCACAAATGTTTAATCTATATATTTCAAATGATAATAAAAAGTATTATACTTGACACTATTTGCTTTTTTGGGTATCGAACAAATTTTTTTGCTTTTGTGGGTAATATACTTTTAAATTCATCCTCTTTAAGGTATGTTGCGAAATTTTTGGACATTTTTGCCCCTCTTAGCTAATAGATTTTTTTTTCCGAATGGTAAAAATGTCACATAGTACCCTAAAGAGGATGAATTTGAAAGTATAGTACTTACGGAAGCAAAAAATTTTGTTCGCTACCCACAAAAGCAAATGATGGCAAGTATGATATTTTTTTTTATCATTTGCCCTTTCAAATATCGCTTTATACCTTGTTACATAAATGACCCGTAATTATGACAAAGTGGTGATGTTAATCAACAGATATTATAAAAACTACTTGGATACCCGCGCACAGCGGCGGCGATAAATATAGTTATATATAAATATAGTAAATGAATTGCTAACCCAACTCTCCTCGCAATTCCCTACCCGCTTAGTGAATTCATTTCAACAACACTCCAAATGTATATGTGCTAGTTGTATGTGTTTGTTTGGGTTTTCCGTATCTTTCCCGTGACATCATTATTCCGGCATATAAAAAAACCTTCACAATCTCTTACCCGTCAAACACTTTCTCAAAAGTAAATGATTTTGATAAATAAAGTTTGTATTGATTGAAATAAAGATTAAAGTTATAAAAATTTGAATCAAAATAAAATAAACTTACTAAAAATGTAAAAACTAAAAACTCATAAAAATATATCAAAATGAATGTTGAATTAAAGAGCACAAAATTTTTAAAAATATGATGAAACTAGATCATAAAAAAATTAAACGAATTAAAAGATATTTAAATTTAAAAATAAATGTGATTAATTAGTTAAGAAATGTGTCTATTATTGGAGCTCCTTATTTTAGTTTGTTAGAGCTCATCCTTTTTTGTTATTTTTAGTTAGAGAAGTGACACATGTCTTTTTGTTATTTTTAGTTAGAGAAGTGACACATGTCACTCAATGATTGAAGTTTCTTATCTTCATTCCTTGTGGAGCCCACAATTTAAATGCTTTTATATAGTATTATAGATAAACATTAATCTCAAACATAAAGACTAGCTAGTAACACGCTAACTAAGAATTGCGGGATTTAATTGAAAGACAAATCATATGATAAGAAGGTAGAATAAATATGTCCAAAGCAAATGGTAAATGAAATTGAAAAATTAGGTCAATAAAATTCATTTCCAAACAGATTGTGAGAAAAAAAAAATGTAAAAGGTTAGCCATTATTTAGGAAAGTTGAAAGCAATTTATGATTATTTAACCAATGTTTACGTTTCAGTTTCTAAAAAATTATTTTATTGTTTTGTTTTGACATGTTGAAGTTGGTCTTATTATTGAAATCTTAAAAAAAATTCGGCAAGAGTTGGAACAAGATTGGTAGAGTTTAAATAAAGGGATAATTTTATATATACCCAACCTAAACATAAAAATAACATATACCCTTAGATAAACAGGTGGCGTAAAAGTAAAATGTTTAATACTTTGTTGCTCTTGACATGCGTGAGACCAGTTTTGATTATTAAGAGTATCCAAAACACAACCAACATACACCAAAACATATTCTCTCCTTTCGATAGTTTACCGTGAGATAGTGCTGAAAGGGAAAGAAGAAAGGGGCTGCTGCAAGAGGAGGACAGTGTTTCATGAATTGCCGCGAATAATGCTTACTGCAATTGACACCCTCCACCCGAAAACGGGGTGTTTGGATAACCTTACCAAAAGCAGTCAAAGCTCTTCTAAAAGAGCTCCAAAAGATTAGCTTCAACTTATCCTTTTTAAAAGCTTGTCATTTCCCATAATAAGTTCACGCTTAAAATAACATTTACCCAAACACAGGAATAAATTGAAATCTGAGAATAGTTTAACTAAGGGAGGTGATTGACACATTCATGTTTTTTATTAAGACACTTAACTGTACAATCAATTAAAACACGTTGTAAGCACTATACAAGTATGTAATGCATACAACTCAGTGTCCTAATCAAAGTTGTGATTGCGCAAATCAATTCCCTTTAACTAATTATGAAAGACATTAATGCTAAAAGGTAAAAATAAAAAATTGAAATCTAAGAATAGTTTAACTAATTAAGGGTAAGAGTTGTTACCATTTAGCGTTTAAAACTGAAAGCTCGTTTCAGTTTGTCAAGTGGATTTAGCGTTTGCTGGCTTTCTCTCAATCGCTACTTGAACAACTAATTAGTATTAGCATTTCACGTTTTCCCCAATTTCACACTTCATAATCACTGATACAAATACGTTACCGAGCATTTTTATAAGACAAACAAGTATCACCAAGTGCTACTGTTTGTAGCTTATGCAACTGCACCGATAATTTCACTATACATACCTTTAATCTAATTCAAAATCCGAATCAATAAAACAGCAATCCCATATATAATTACACCAAGAAAAACCAAACAACAATTGTATAATCAAGCAGCACATATCATAGGAGACAGATCTGAATGTTTATCATCAATCGGTTGCCCTTTCTTAAAAACCAAAGTCCCAAACACAAAAAATCCAAGCGCGTGACCAGCAACCGCGACCAAAAACACACCACCATTAAAAGACATAACAGCCAACATAACCATATAAGCCAATCCAACACGTAAACCATGCACCAATGTTCGAACCAAACCCTCTATCACTGGACCAGAACCTTTCTTACTATCGAACTTAACATGCGATAAAAACTCGACAAAAATCGACAAGAAGAAGACAAAAATGAGAACCAAAGCGTACATACCCTTATTTGTTCCGGGCCAACCCGGGAATAATATTTCACCGTGTTTGCCCCAGAAGAAAGTCATGTGCATCATCGTGTGATGGTGCTGCATGGTGGTAGTTGGTGGTGGCATGTTTGTCATGCCGTCCATGTTATGGTTGTTCATTTTCTATTTTTATTTTGGGTTTTTTGTTTTCTCAGAGACAGTGATATTGGTGTGGCGTTGGGGATGGGTTGATGTGAAGTTATTGTTGGTCTTTTATGGCCGATTGCTACTCAAAATAGATAGGTATTGCATGTGAGATGTACTTATGTGCATTGAAGTTGTACTCAAGATATCTTCGAATATGGGATGTTTGACAAAGTTATGGGATGTTCGACAAAGTTAGCAATTTGTCACGGATTTGTTTTGGTGGCGTGCCAAAGTTTTAAGTGAGTCGTACAACTTATCTCGAATTGCAATACTGGTCCGTGGTTTAAAAATGCATTTTGTGATCCGTTGCGTTAAAGGTCACAAACGATGACGTGTGATACAAATACGAGCACATTTACGCGATTTGTTACATAATTACAAAAGATTCAAAAATTAATGGGTCAATTTCATATGTACTCAACTTAAACATCACAATGTCATGTTTATTCAAAACATGTTTTAACTGCATTATCATTCATTCAAAACTTGTATTTTAAATATATATGTCATTTTGATATTTAGATTTGATATATATAAAATTATCCAAAATTAATTATACATAATATATTCTATCAAGTATCAATGATATTCAATAAACATACAAATAATTCACTAACATATTAACATTAGGCTAACAACCATGCTCTATTCGTAAAACAAACAAGTTAAAATTAGTTGACGTCATCAGTTTTTACAAGTTTCATTCTTTATAAGCCCACTAAAATATATGGGTTGCTCCTAAATGCCTTTTAACTTTTAGAGGAAAAAAAAAAAAAAAAAACTTATTCCATAATGCGACAACTACTTGTGTAGCTCACATTCCATATAGTGATGTGCGCATTTAAAACGTACATCGTCCCTGATGTATAAAAAATTTAAGCAGAAAAGTAAAGATAAAAAAAGAGAAAGAAGCAAAACTCCCATGATATTGCTCGGAATAAAAATAAATGTAGACAACTGTAGCTTGCATTCCTATTGATGACTTATTTTTAGTGCTCGTGTTCTTTAAAATTTTCCTTCACAACATCACTAAAGGTAAAAACAAGCATAAACTAAATCGAGAGAAAAAAACAAAGACCTTAGATGGTACATAAAATCAAAAGAAAGGTAAACATAAAACATATGCATAACATGGAAAGGGTGGTAAGTTTGGTAAAACAGTTTTTCTACAAGGTTGGCGACACCGTCTGAGGTAACCTTAGACGTCGTCTGCTTACCTGTAATTTTCTAGGTTAGCTATAAAATATTACTTAAACCAACCCACTTATTAGAGAGATTCCAAAATTCCTAAGAATACCAAATACTCAATTACCGCCTTACGCAAACATAACAAAAACACAAATATCAACTAAACAAGAGAACAGGCATTCAACTAAATATGCATTAATCATATTAATTCATTCAAGCACAAACAACAACACAAAATATAGTCACACAATAATCAATGCAAGTAATAAAAAAAAGGAAGCTAATATAACATCAATTAAAAGTCATTAAATGCGGAAAATACTATAAACTTGAAAACTGATTGGAAAATACAACACGGGTTGCCTCCCAAGGAGTGCTTGTTTTTTATCCAATCACGAGCCTGATTATACCCTTATTTACCGGATATAAGGGAAGTTTCCGCTACACTTAAGATTCTTTGCAAATGATAGTAGCGATACACACCTTTTTGGAGGGAGTATGCGACATGATGGGAAAGTGGTGTTTGATTTGAAAAGAGTAAACCACATCTATCTTATTCCTACCTGAATTATCTCCTAACTTAGGATCATAGAGTTGAGAAATGAGTGGTGGTTTTGGTTGAAATTTAAAGACGTCAAAGATTGAAAGTTCAATGGACTCTTAAAAGGAAAAGAAATATGGCAAAGATTTGAGTGTATGTCAGTTTTGACTTGAAGTTCGTCCTCTATTGGGGTACTCATTTTTTCTTCAAGTCTATCCGGGTAGGTCTGGGGCGTAGTGTACGCTATTAGTGATGGTAGGAATTATGTTACTTTGTGGGCTTGGTGATTTCACCTCATCTTCCATCTTTACTTCCTCATCATCTTCGTCCTCGACCCTTTAGATGATTGATCGATGCTCCTCCCATGTTAGAACCTCATCAAGACACATTGCAAAGAACTGATTAAAATTTTCAATACTTTCCCTAATACAATATTCAAGATGAGTCATTCGCTTATCTAGCTCATCCATCAAAGCATCAACCTTTCCTTTGAATTCTTCTCTCTTATAAATAGCCTCAAGAGATGCGAGGTATCGTTTACTACCAAAACCTCTCCATGAAAGAAACTAAATGAAAAAGAAAAAGAAATGGAAAAGAAAGAAATGTTCACAAGATATTGAAGGATCTTGTATACAAGGTCAAATGCAAGTAGAAAACGAAACCAATGGTTATTCCCCGACAACAGTGCCATAAACTTGATGATGAAGTTTTCAACCTGTTAATACAAATAAGCCGTAAAAACGTTTATTTATATTTTACGATCTTCTAATGTTTTGTCGATAACAAACGTAAAATCATTTTAACGAAACAAATAAAATACGTAAATGGTTTAAACTAATAGTTTCTAACATATTCACATTTTCACATAAAACACTAAAACAAGTATAAGTGATTTTATGATTTAGCAATACATATGTACAACAACTAGTGTTTACATATTTGGATAAAATATACACATAACTAATATGTAGTATATTGGGTAATATAAATGGGTAGAAACTTAAGTATCACAACCCATTGGGCAAATACATTGAATGTAATTGGGTACAACCCAAAGCCCATAACCCATGGATCTTGACCCATAACCCATTGCATGACATCATGCTTATATCATACATGGATAATATCCATAACCAATGGATCAACCCATACCCAAGTGACTAAGTGCATTGCACTCAAAGATACATTGTATCTAGCCAAAGATTCATGGTTCAACCCATAACCCATGGGCAAAGAGGAGCGTTCCACGGATCCCTAGCTTTGTGCTAGCCGGATCCCTTGTGGTAGGGATCCATGGGATCCGGGGAACAGTAGGATTTTTCCTCTATAAATAGTGAGCCATTTCTTCATTATTTCTAACCCCTTTCTAACACACTTTCTCCCTGAGTTAAAAACTCACTAACCTCAGATCCATGAGATCTATGTTTGTAGTTTTGTTTTTGTGTGATCTTTTAGGTTCCTCTTAAAGGCAAGATCACCACTTTTGAAGTCAAGCAAGCTCAAGTCCATGAGTTGCCATGCTTCCTCATCATCAAGGCTACTGAAGTCTTCTTGTTGATGATTCCTTTATTTCTTCAAAGAAGTGTAGTGTTGAAGACATTAGTGAAAGATGTCTCAAGTGTCAAGACGAAGATATTAGTGAAGGGTATCTATCGTCTATAGCATAAGCACTTGTGGTAGGTGCTTAGAAGTCAAGACAAGAAGCATTAGTGAAAGGTGCTTAGAAGTCAAGACTTGAAGCATTAGTGAAAGGTGCTTAGAAGTGAAGACACAAGACATTAGTGAAAGGTGTCTTGTAGATCTAGTCAAAGGCATTAGTGAAAGGTGCCTTAGATGTACATTCGATATGGTGTGTTTCGATGTACAAGATAGACTAGTATTAGATCCAAGGATATTGATATCCTTGATGATGTTGTAAAGGAGTAGATCTCCTTTGGGATTAGTCGTTGGTGTAGTGTGGTAGTAGTTCCTCCATTGCAATGGAACTAGGTGCTTAGCCTAGTACCTAATAAAGGGTAGGCGACGTTGTGAAGGTGTAGTTCACCTTGGAGTGAAATAACTAGGTACTTAGCCTAGTACCTTATAAAGGGTAGGCGACGTTGTGTAGGTTTGGTTCACCTTGGAGTGAAAGAACCCGGTGGTTAGCCTAGCACCGGAAAAAGGGTAGGTGACATTGTGAAGGCTTCTCCGCCATAAGGAGATTGGTGTAGTGTTTACGAACTCTCGAGTAGGTGACTCGGGGAGTGAAGTAGGGCAAGGAAGGTGTCCTTGTAGCCGAACCACTATAAATACTCGCGTTGTGGTTTTGTGCTTCTTACTCTTATCTTTTCATTACATATCTTTATATGCTTGTTTATCAACATCCAACACACACAACCAAATAGATTGACATAAGTCGATCTAAATAGTTTAAAAGGAAGTTTTAATTGGTAAAACTATTCAACCCCCCCCCCCTTCTATTTTTCCACAATTGGCATCAGAGCTTCGTTACCAAGTTTCTTGAAGTATATTGTACTTTAAAAACTTGATACGATCCATGGTTAATTGAAAACTACAAATAAGGTTTTTCATAAAAACAAACACCATGTCTTTTAAAACTATACGTTTGGATGTTGATTTGATAACAACATTTTTTTTATTTATTTTTTCATTTAATTGCACTAATCTTCTTTGTCATGTTGATTAGTCAAAGCTCATACCCACCAAGCTTTAGGAGTCGCTTGGTAACAAGAATACATTCCTTAAGAAGGTATCTTAAACGCAAAGGAGTGGGAATAGTCTAAGTGACATTTGCTGTGTCATTTGTAAAGACATTCCTAAGTGCGCTAGAGGTATGATTTTCCTTTTACTTTGCTTGATAATTAAGTATACCTATTTAGGTATTTATATGATTATCTTTTGTGCAATTACATGTTTTACATGAAGCTTCATTAGGAAGCCTTTTTCTCACATACGTGTTTTATTTCTCGTCTAAAGTCGTGGTATATAAAACTTATGTTTTGTTTCTTTTAATTCAATAATAAAACAAAACACGAATTTCAAAAATTCCTCCTTCCCTATAAATAACCCCACCGTCGACCACTCTACCAAACCCTCACTTTTTCAAATCTTCCAATTTCAAAAATTTCCTCTCATTCAAAAAATTTCATCTTCCTCCTCATTCCATCTCAACCGAAACCTAGAAGATTCGTCATCAACATGGTTTACATCGCACTCGTGCTCATCGCCTTAACACTCATTGCACTTGTGTTCCATATGATGAAGTTCACATATGGAGACATTTACTTTGTGTTGTTAATCTACATTGGGATCATATACCCAATCCTTTGTATCATCCTTAGTATTGAAAATATTACTAATAATCTAGTTATCTAGGTTATTATTATCATAATGTGTTTGTCTTTTCCTTTGTTTTATTTGTTTCTTTTTCTTTCGTGATACATTAGAAGTCATGTATGCATGTTAAAAGAAAATGTAGGTTAAAACATATATCTTGGTATAAAACTATGAGATCTAAAAACCTATGCGTTTTCATATAATCTGGTTCTGTAAATACAGATCTACGGATCCCGGAAGTTATACTAGCCGGATCCTTTTTGAAAAGGTACCGTGGGATCCGTCCTACTGGAAAACAGTTTTTCATGCAAATTAAAAACCACTATCCTTCTAAATGTAATAATCCACTAGAAAGTCAAAATCTTGAGTGAGTTAAAGTGTTAAATACCATTGTTAATAAAAATCTAGTAAAAACATTAGATAATCATAGGTTGACCACAAACATCTCTCTCGAACCCAACACACCTGGCATTCATGTCTGTGGGTTCAATAATCTCGAAAACCGTCACTTCCACGAAGGACGTATTGTAGACACCTCTCTACAATTCGAAGAAGGTATCAATACCTCCTTCCGAGCCATAGGACTAGAATGTCTTCTTGAAATCAACGAGAAGATATGTCCAAGGTTCATAATGGAATTCTTCCGTCAAGTCGAACTCGTTCGTAACGAGGATCGCTCTCTATCTCTTTGGTTTTATATCAAAAACCAAAAGTTTACTCTAACCCTTGGGCATTTTGCTCACATCCTCCGGATTCCTAATCATGGACAATGTGCCTTCACCGAAGATTGGCCTCTTGATTCTCTCTTCAACTTTTGTGAAGAAAATAGTCCATATTGTTCACACATACCCTCTCCGGAAGATTTAAATCGCATAATATGCAAACCTCGACCATATTACTCCGATCCAAACATTATCTTTACAAGGGATATCCGAGAAGAGTACAAGCCTCTTTCACTCATCCTACGTGAAAATGTTTGGAGCCTTAGGGGAAATCGAGAAATTCTTCCCGCTTGTTGTGCTCACATGTTGTACTGTTTGCTAACACAACAATCATACAATCTCGCCTACTTCTTCGCAAGGCGAATTGCAAATCTTCAAGGCTCCAAGAATAAACTCATCCCTTATGGAATGTTCTTGACACGCCTCTATCATAATGTTATGCACTTCCATCCTCAATTTCAAAGTCCGTTGTACGTACTTGTGAACAAGATGATGGAACCGCTAAACATATCTCTCATGAAGACTTTCTTCATTTTTGATTCCACCAACACTCATCAATCACGTAATGATCCTCCTAGCGAAAACACGTAAGAAACTTAGTAGTATTTCAAAATAGGATCAATTCTCTTGTACTCGTGCTTTATCAATGTAATCCTATTTCCTTCATGAAATAAAAACATATTACATTTGATATCTTAGTGTTAGAACCCCTCTAAACCAACCTTGGAATATGATGCATTGTCAAGATCATTGCATACCTTTAGTAAAGGTTCTGCTGAGCAGATGGACGGATCCCAAAGTTTGTGCTAGACGGATCCCTTCACTTAGGGAACCGTGGGATCCGGCAAACAGAAAATGCAACTGCAAGCATTATATTTCAAACATATCCTTAGAAAACCTCACACTAAGCTAAACATAGTGTCTTAAGGCAAATTAAGTCCTTATCAAGATAGGTTGATCCTTCCTACTCACACACCTAGATCACACTCTAAAACGCTTGTAGATCTACCGTTTCATATTAATCCATTACTCTTCCGCTCTCAAACTCACACTTCATTTTCTACTTAGTCTTTTAAATCTTTCGATTATGGCAAAATTGATCATAAATCATCCTCACCTCAAAATTGATCAAAGTTGATCAAATTCTAGTTTTCTCATCTCAAAGCTTCTAGGATATTTTTCAAAACAATGTCCTAAGTCACAACCTGATCTCTAGGATCATTTAGCTTCAATTGACACTCTCATCTTTAGTGTCATCCTTGCTCATCCATTGGTACTCTTTGAAAGTTCCAAATCCTTCCATAAAAGATAATCATTAGCTACATCACTCATTACCTTCAAGTACTTAAGCACCCCTTCATTTAAGACATTTAGGAAGACTGAAACACTCAAGATGTTATAGGTCTTAGATCTTAGAAACATCATTTCCACTCTTTCGTAGCTGCTGAATTGCCGGATCCCTAGGATTAGCCTAGACGGATCCCTCTGAGGAGGGAATCGTGGGATCCGGATGACAGTTTAAGTCAAATCTTGCTAAAACAATCATTTCAACTCATCTTCCTAACTCAAACACTCCATCTCATCTTAAATGAGTTCCTAGATCAGTGCAAACTCTGTAGTTGACTCTTGTGCATGTTAATCATCACATTCAAATGAATCCTAATGGCTTAAGGCTTAAATGCACTTGCCAAATATCTTGGTTTATAAACTACTTTGTTAGGAGCTCCATAGTCATCACCTTCTTCCTAATTTTCAGCACTTTAGAAACCCTTGCAAACCTCTTGAAATCATCTCATCATGAGGAAAACCCCAAGTAGTAACTTATCCACCAAAGAACCTCCCATGAAAAAGGCGCGTGTTATACACGAAATCTCTTCAACCGAATCATCTCCGGTCAAGCCAACAAATGATAGGATCATTCCTCATCCAATCAAACCAATTCCTAAAAGGATAGTACCCACAAAACTACCTATGCCAAACACCACCATACCTCCTAGGCCTAACAATATCATCTCCACTAAACCATCACCATTGGTTCCTAGAGCTATTTCATTTACATCCCCACTATCATCACCACACCTCTACAATTTAGAGGACTTGCCTCCTAGGCCGTCTCATCCGCTTCCGCCGACAACATTTTCCTTATTAGGAGGAATAATGGTACAAAATCAAGGTGTTGAGTCAACACTTGCTCCAGCTTCCTTTTCGCCGTTTCTATCATATAATCCCATTTGGTTTATGAGAAATTGATATGTGTCTAAATACACATATATTTGTATTATATAAACCCACAAAAACAACCAAAAACACACAAATGACTTTCAAAATGATACAAATTCATGAAAATGTGTTTTTATGTGATTCGGGTACAAAAGATTGAAAACAAGTGAAACTTGATCAATTTCACAACAATTGTCGTTTTCAGTCCCTGGAGTTACACAAAATGTCAAAACTAGTCCCTAAAAGTTTTAAATGAATGAAAAGTCAACTTAAGTCCTTGGGAAATCAAAAATGTTCACAAAACATCCCTGGACAAAAGTTTACACAAAATGGCAATTTTTACCCCTCAAGTTACAAAATTGGCAAAAATGGTCCATGGGTATTCTAAACTTGGAATTTTACAAATAATACCCTTGTACTATGCATGATTGAACAAATGGAACAATTTGATAACTTTTGGAAAAATTTACAAGTTTAGTCCCTAAAAATCCAAAAATTGCAAAAATAGTCCTTGGACCTTTTTAAATGAATTTTATGAAAAAGTGGTCCATGTACTATTAATTTATGGCAAATTTGGTCCTTGTGAGAAGTTTGGAAAAGTTACATGATCAGCCCTTGAAGATTGGCTAAATTACACTTTTGGTCCTTGTTGTTATAACTAAACCAAACCGGACCCTTATAATACCCAAAGCCCAATCTCAAGCCCAAAACCCAAACCCAGCTGTTAGCCCAACCCCTTTGGCTTGACCCTTGAGCCAGGTCAAAACCCATTGTGAACCCCCTTGAGCCATGAACCTTGGACCCTTTGTAATAACCCACGGTCAACCAAAGTCAAACCATGAGATAAACCGCGCCCAAAAACCATGTACTGTAGCACTCCCTCCTCAACCCCTGAAACACCAAAACCAGAGTGGTTTTCACTCCAATTTCAACTCCCCTCCATACCATGTCCCCTCCACTTTCTCTACACTCCAAAAATCCTTTAATTACATCAACCAAACCCAATTAATGATCAAACCTGCTTCAAAGACATTTTTGGCGCCAAAATGGACAAGTGGCAGTTATGATGTATCATGAAGATCCAACGGTTGGAAAATGGTGGGATCATCTCAGAAACAAGTGGGGAAAAGCTTAGAGTATAAAAAGAGAAGAAAGAGCAGAGGATAAATCACTTTGGCCTTAAGCCTTAGTCACTTAGTATTAGTTTTTACTGCTTTCTTAGTTTAAATGTCTTTTAAGCTTTCAAATGTTGTTATTTACTTTAAAGTAGTGTAATGAAACCTTCTTTTCAGTTTAATTCCAGTTTAACTTCAGTTTCAAGTTTTTGCTCAATTCCTTTAATTTTTCATGTTCTTTAATTTCAAGTGTAATGGTTGTTTATTGGGATCTTTAAGCTCAAACAAGCTCTTGACAAAGTTTTAAGGCTTTCTAGATTCATTTAAACAAGTATAACCTTTAAATTCAGAAAAGAAAATAAAAAATCCAAAAAGTCAATGGAAGTCAACTTGTGGTTGAATAAGCAGTTCTGGGGTGTAATAAGCTAAGCTGGATGGTTTTATGGTTCCTAGCTTGTTGACACCAAGCTAGGAGTGGTTTTTGGACCTTGGTACTCATTTTTCACCTTGATCACATGTAAGTTCCATTTTTTCCCATTTTCACAAGTTTACTGTTTTACTGTTTTTGTTGCTTTGATTTTCAAGTTTTCATGTTTCTTTGTTGTTCTTTAGTGATATTAAAGCTTTAAATTAGGTTGTTATGTTTTGAATTGCATTGTTGTTTGATTTTGCATTGTGACTGCCAATATGCTTGTTCTTGAAGTTCATAGGTTTAGACATTTGTGACTACTTGGTTAGGCTTAAAAAGATCTATTCTGACATAATATGATCTCTGGGATTAATGGAATAAGCTTATGCAGTTGTTTGCTTTGTAAAACTCAAATCAGTCCTATTGAAGGTTGTTTGGATTTGCTTATAGAGTAGAGTGTCTGTGTTTATTTGTTGTTGTTTGGGGTTGTTTACTGTCACATTAGCCTCTAGTAGTTCAATTATAGCATTAATACTAGTCCTTGTTCAGCTAATAGTCAATATTATTGTTAATCTGTCTTAGATTCATCACTGTTAGAATTTTGAAATATAAATCTCATCACAGTGATGCAAAAGTTGATTAGTTTGCTTAATTCAGTGTCATTATACCATAATATAACATATATAATCAGTGGTTTGATTTTTAATTTCAATTAAGTCAACTTTTATGTTCTTGTAAAAAAGTCAATTTTTCAAATAGCTGTTTTTGAATTAAATGTAGAATTTTATTGTGTGCTCTGTGTTTAGTTTAAGCTTATGTCCTTTTGGGATAGTTAAATATAGCTGCTTGGCTAAAATACAAAAATAATAGTTTTCCATTTCTTAGCTTATTAGTAGCTTATTTTCAGTCCTATTTTAGCTACCTGTTTTAAATTGATGCTCTGTGCACAGGTTTTGGGGTCAAATTCACAAGCTTGCAAAAGCTTGTGGATTTGACCTTAGCTTGTGTACTTGGCTTCTTTGAGTAGCCTTTGTGGTCTTTTATTCATGTGTATGCTTATTTGTCCATATTTAGCTTATTAGCCTAGCTTAATCATCCCATCTATTTTGTCCCAATTTGCCCACTCAACTGAAGCAAACAGTTGAGTGGGGCTTATCAAATAAGTTCTTATAAGCTCCTTATTGAGCCAGAGATTGTGATTCTTGGCCTTGTGAGAAGCTAAGCAGTCCATCTCATTATCTCAGTTGAAGTTGAGCTTATTAGAGCTTATTTGATAGGTTCAAATGAGCTTGTGTTTGCCCATTCATAACAATGGACTGCTTTAGCAGTCCATTTACACCATTTCCACAAGCTCTCAAAAGCTCATTTAAGATCACTAGCCTGTGTGGCTTGGCTTTTTAGGAAGTTGAGCAAGCCAACCTTTTGATCATGTGCTTAAATCCATCATTGTAGCTTATTTATAAGGGCTGCAATAAGCTTCTTGTCTGTCCCATTTACTCAGTATATGCTGAGTTAAACTCAGCATTCACTGAGTCTTACTCAGTGATCTGAGGCATCTTCATAAGCCTAGCAAAAGCTCATCAGTGGGTCCCACTTGATGAGCTTTGGCTTTTTGGGAACCCAACCAACCCATCTTGCTATCCCAATACTTAGTTTGGTCTTTTAGCTTATTTCCTTAGCTTAAATGGTCATTGCAAAATGCTGAAGGGGTGTTTGGTTCTGTTGTGTATTGGATGAGCTTATGAGCTTTTTACTAGCTTATGGGTGATTCCAGTGCACATGATTGTTCATAGTTGTCCATATAGCTTGTATGTATATTTTTCATCTTTCTTTTTCCTGTGTGGAGCTTGTTACAGGCTTTTTGAAGCCTCAATTCCATCCAAGTCAAGCTTGTAGCTTGACTGTCTAAACCACAAGCTTGCATCATTTCTGTCCATTTTCCTTGTTTATACTTATCTAATGGACTAGTATATATCTCAGTTTGCTTTTTTGTTTCTTGTGTATAGCTTATTTGAAGCTTATTAGGAGCTTGAGCTCCAACAGTCAAGCCAAAAGCTTAACTGTTGGGCTCATAAGCTCATGATCTGCTTATACTTATATTTGTAAAGCTTATTTTTCATCATACATGTATAATATCTATGTATAATTAGTCCAGAAAACAGAAAAGCCAAAAAGATCCATTTTCAAGCTTGAGTAATAGCTTTTCCTTTGGAGCTTTTGCCCATTAGCTTATTTTTGTACATAAGCTATAGTTTTTATACTTTTCCTAGCTTCTTATATTTATTTTAGAATTTTGTAAAAAGTTTGAGATTTTTCTTTTACTGTTTAGTATTTTTAATAAATAATATTAGTTTTTAATACTTTTTAATAGTTAATAATTATTAATAATTAGTATAATTGTATAATAAATATATTTTCTATTTTAAAATTAGTTTTATAATATTTTAGATTTTTCTAAGTTTAAATTTTATTTTTCCAAGTTATTTTTATATTTTCTAGTATTTTAGTGTATTTATAATAGTAAATAATTAATAATAAATAGAATAATTATGTAAAAAATACATTTTCAATTTCTTAATTCATTTTATGATATTTTAGATTTTTCAAATTCTTTATTTCATTTATTTAAGCTAATTTTAGATTTTCTTATTATTTAATTCATTTTTAATTCATTTAATTCATTTTTAATTTATTATAATTTATTTAATAGTGTAAAAATTTATCTTTCTTTTCTAATAAATTTCTTATCTTTTTAGGATTCTAAAAATATGATTTTCACATTTGTGGGAGTTATATTTGATAGAATTCACTTTTTATTTTGTTACATGTAAGTAATTGTCACATATACGTTCTTGTTTTAGGTTTTTTAAGTTTTCTTACACTTTTATAATTTGTAAACTATATAATAGGTTTAATAAACAAAATCACAAACATCAATTGTAAATATAGTGATAGCGTTTATTTAATAGTTTTTATCTTTTATTTTATTTAATTTGCATTTAAGTCGCCTAGACTTGTAAATCTCTATTATAGTTATAGTCGTTTTGTTTTTAAACGTTTACGTTTTAGTAAAACGTACGTTTGTATATCTTTTGCGTTTTTAGGTTTCTGATTGTACGTTTCTTAATTGAACTAGCTGTGACAGAGCTATTACTATTCACATTCCTAGTGTTAGTCAATCAGATTCCTGTTTTTGTACATTCTTGATCTTTTCATCTTATCACACAGTCGTTGTATTCAGGATATCACACCTCACCAGGACATAAACGATCTAAGGTTATTTTAAGCCTTGGTAAACTTGCATTTTTCTCCCGGGCTGTCTAGCTTTTAGCATCAGCCACTCACTAGTGGCTGGGAAATAAAGTTAGTTGGTTCGGGAGGAATCAGAAATCATCAAAGTCAACCACCCGACCATATGGAAGTTGACACTTCTCTATCACCACCATCATTCTTAGTCGAGCCATTCTCAAATGCGCCTCCACCAATCCCTCCATCGTTTGAAGCTCCACAAGCCGCTTCACTTGATCCTTCACATCAAGCAATCTCATTTCTTCCACCACCACTACCTAGCCATGACAAAGATTGCTATCATTGTCAACATGTTGAAGGTTTGATACATGAAGTACGAGAAGACCAACGTTTCATCTTCTATCATCTCCTCGAACGTTTCGACGAGATCAAACCTAAACAAAACTTGAGCTAGAAGATTTTAGTGGTGTCCTAGCATCAAGCGATAGTTGGTTTAGAAATTCCTAGTCATGTATTTTCTTATTTTCTTAGTTTTTAGAGTCATGTATATCATAACTCTAGTTTTATTAAATGAAATTACATGCTACCTGTTATTTTGTTGAGCATATGATTACTTTGTATTCATATCTCATTTTTGTGATAACATTACTTGTTATATCACCTTTGCTAAAATTAATCAGCTAATATGGATCCCTCAGAATTGCCTAGATGGATCCCTACTAGGAGGGAACCGCGGGATCCGTGAGACAGAAAGCTATTTTCTACTAACTTGGACCACATTTGCAGGAAATTGGGAATTATACTTGCTTTTTAACCTTTGTTTTGTAGTTATTCAATTTACACATGAAGACTTTGACATCCTAAAGCTAGGGGGAGCTTTATGTCAAAGCAATACATTGCAAATTACTTGCAATACTAGGTTTACATTTCGTGACATCCCCTTGCAAAATTGCAATCATCAAGGGGGAGCACATTCGTCTCTTAGACGAAATCTTTTGCAAACTTAAAACTAGATTAGTACCACTTACTTGACGCCCTTACATAGGGATGGACTCATCAAAGGGGAGTAAAGACGAGATCCTTTCCCGTTACTTGCTATCTATTTCTTTTTACTTTTACTTCTTTCACATGTTTTTCTTAAAAACGATGTGTTGCTTTCCTTCAAACACTTTTTGTTTCGACAAAAAGGGGGAGAAGAAAGTAAAAACCACAAATTCAAACTTTTATGAATTTTAGCTTTTCTTAAAATAATTTTATGTTTTGTCGTCAACAAAAAGGGGGAGATTGTTAATACAAATAAGCCGTAAAAACGTTTATTTATATTTTACGATCTTCTAATGTTTTGTCGATAACAAACATAAAATCATTTTAACGAAACAAATAAAATATGTAAATGGTTTGAACTAATAGTTTCTAACATATTCACATTTTCACATAAAACACTAAAACAGGTATAAGTGATTTTATGATTTAGCAATACATATGTACAACAACTAGTGTTTACATATTTGGATAAAATATACACATAACTAGTATGTAGTATATTGGGTAATATAAATGGGTAGAAACTTAAGTATCACAACCCATTGGGCAAATACATTGAATGTAGTTGGGTACAACCCAAAGCCCATAACCCATGGATCTTGACCCATAACCCATTGCATGACATCATGCTTATATCATACATGGATAATATCCATAACCTATGGATCAACCCATACCCAAGTGACTAAGTGCATTGCACTCAAAGATACATTGTATCTAGCCAAAGATCCATGGTTCAACCCATGACCCATGACCCATAACCAAAATTCCCATGAGCAAAGAGGAGCGTTCCACGGATCCCTAGCTTTGTGCTAGCCGGATCCCTTGTGGTAGGGATCCGTGGGATTCGAGGAACAGTAGGATTTTTCCTCTATAAATAGTGAGCCATTTCTTCATTATTTCTAACCCCTTTCTAACACACTTTCTCCCTGAGTTAAAAACTCACTAAACCTCAGATCCAAGAGATCTATGTTTGTAGTTTTGTTTTTGTGTGATCTTTTAGGTTCCTCTTAAAGGCAAGATCACCACATTTGAACAAGCTCAAGTCCATGAGTTGCCATGCTTCCTCATCATCAAGGCTACTGAAGTCTTCTTGTTGATGATTCCTTTCTTTCTTCAAAGAAGTGTAGTGTTGAAGACATTAGTGAAAGATGTCTCAAGTGTCAAGACGAAGATATTAGTGAAGGGTATCTATCGTCTATAGCATAAGCACTTGTGGTAGGTGCTTAGAAGTCAAGACAAGAAGCATTAGTGAAAGGTGCTTAGAAGTCAAGACTTGAAGCATTAGTGAAAGGTGCTTAGAAGTGAAGACACAAGACATTAGTGAAAGGTGTCTTGTAGATCTAGTCAAAGGCATTAGTGAAAGGTGCCTTAGATGTACATTCGATATGGTGTGTTTCGATGTACAAGATAGACTAGTATTAGATCCAAGGATATTGATATCCTTGATGATGTTGTAAAGGAGTAGATCTCCTTTGGGATTAGTCGTTGGTGTAGTGTGGTAGTAGTTCCTCCATTGCAATGGAACTAGGTGCTTAGCCTAGTACCTAATAAAGGGTAGGCGACGTTGTGAAGGTGTAGTTCACCTTGGAGTGAAAGAACTAGGTACTTAGCCTAGTACCTTATAAAGGGTAGGCGGCGTTGTGTAGGTTTGGTTCACCTTGGAGTGAAAGAACCCGGTGGTTAGCCTAGCACCGAAAAAAGGGTAGGCGACGTTGTGAAGGCTTCTCCGCCATAAGGAGATTGGTGTAGTGTTTACGAACTCTCGAGTAGGTGACTCGGGGAGTGGAGTAGGGCAAGGAAGGTGTCCTTGTAGCCGAACCACTATAAATACTCGCGTTGTGGTTTTGTGCTTCTTACTCTTATCTTTTCATTACATATCTTTATATGTTTGTTTGTCAACTTCCAACACACACAACCAAATAGATTGACATAAGTCGATCTAAATAGTTTAAAAGAAAGTTTTAATTGGTAAAACTATTCAACCCCCCCTTCTGGTTTTCCACACAACCTCTAAGCTGTAGGGTTTTAGTGGTCACCTGTATGATGTATAAAACATACACAACGGAAAATAAATACATAAACGCTATGCAGAACAAACCCCAATATCATGATCACCTAATCAGGGATAACCTAAACCTAAACACATAATAAGGGTGTTTACTTAGTTACTTACCTTTTTCTGCATCGCGTAAGCTCCAACTCTGATCTGCAGTCTGTTGTGCGTATGGATTCACCTTCTTCTTCAAGATGCGACTTCATGTTTGATCAACCCTTATGGTCTAAGGGTTGATCACCACTTAGATGGCGTTAGGTATCCACGGGTACTACACAGGTAGAACTAAGGCTACAAACCTACGCAAGTTAGGCGAGCATGAAACACGAGTAAGTCGACTAGTCGATTTTAGGGTTTAGGGATACCCTAAAAACGACTAAGAATGGAGAGAGGGAGAGGGTTTTGGTTTTAGGGATAATAAGGAGTGTATAAATTGTTTCTAGGATGCTTTGTTATATGCAGGGAACCAAGAAAAGTCCTAGAACAATTAGAAAACCCCTTTAATAAAGCAATTAAATCGTGTTAATTTTTCAGATTGAACCCCCTGAATTAAGTAAATTCGCTCACCGCGAACAAACCTTACTTACCATCCTAGCTATAACTGATGGGGTACATTGCCCATTAGTATTAGTCTATAGGTTAGTTTAACTTTATAAATTTAAGACCTCATAATAACACATCAGTTAGTTTTTGTGTATGTATGCCAGCTTACATTTCAAAGCTGCAACTCCAATTTTAAACGAAAAATATTGCGGAGTATGGCATAAAGGATAAACCACGAAATACCTTAACTTACCTAATAATGTTAAAAAATAAACATAAAATTGTTGAGATTTTTAGAAAATCAAATTGAATACCGAACCTAGAATCTGTACATTTTAAATGGGTTGTCAAGATAGACATATATGCATTAGAGGACATATACTCCATCCGTCCCAAAATAAGTGTTAGGTTTGACTTTTTAAAGTCTTTTTCATTCAACTTTGACCTTAAATATTTTTATTTGTGTTAATAATATTGATGAAAATTATACCAATGAAAATGCATTTGAAATCCAATCCATTCATATATTTTACATCAGGTATTATATGACACAAATAAAAGTATTTACGGTCAAAGTTGAACAATAAAGACTTCAAAAAGTCAAACACTGACACTTATTTTAGGACGAAAGTAGTACAGTATTATGGTGTAATTGGCCCATTGGCCCGAGCCCAGTTTGTATAGATAGTAGGGCAACCCTAATTGAAAACACTAATTATTTGTTATGAGAAGTGATGTATGGGAAATACTCTTTATAATACCAGAGCCTCCAAAAATCTCCACTTTTCTCCTAAAATGTAAGAACCTGAAAAATCATCAAGTCATTTGCAAATATAAATACGGATTAATGATAATTATGGGTTATCTTTTTCTTTTTATACAACGAAATACAACCGGACAAGCTCACATGTGACATAATTTTCGAGCAATGCAAGACGTATAGCAAATCACGAATCAAACCCTGAAACGTTCCAACTTGGCAAAATCATTTACCTTATAATAATAAATTAATTTCACAATAATTATTAATATTAGCATAAAATAAATATTTTTAATTATTTCTTGGGCCGGTTTCTTTAGCCCGCGACCCCAAACGAACCCTTGCTTCTTTTGGGCTTAGGCCTAATCCCCTAAATGACCCAACAAGCCACACCTTACAAATCCTTTGTGCTAATCAACCCACTAGGCCCAACTCACTTGTGATTTTTCCTTTTCATTGGATGCAACCCGAACTAAAACACACCTTGGTGTCGCGACACTCATACAAATGCACCCTAAAACTAAATTAGTCCCAATGTAACTTACAGATAAACTAAACTCACCCTCTTTTGAACTTGTTCCCTAAAGCTAAACAAAGCTAAACCTAGATTAATAAACAATTCCTTAAATCCTAAGACCTTTGGACAATGTTTCCCACTAACAACAATTGTGACATGACTACTCTTGTATGTGCAACTTTGGTGTCTAGCATGCTTCGATTACGGGTAGAAGAACACACAACCTCACTCACAAGCACCTCCAAATCGACACTCTTACTCACCGAGACACTCCAACTCCTTTCACTTTTTTTGATTTGGTCCCAAGATTATGCAACACTAAGAATTATAATACTCACCTAGGTCTAGCATGCCTCGCCTACTTAAACCCACTTCCTAACACTTTCACTCATCACAAATTGCTAACTCTTAATCAAAAACACACCACTCAATCTCAAGTCACTCGCTTACTTACAAGTAAATGGGAAAGATAAGAGAATAAAGGCGTCAAGGGTTAAAGCAGTTTGATAAGAGAAGTTTTGGGTTCATTCTATGTGTACAAGTTACAACTAGTTAAGTTACGGGTTACTCTTGGGTTATCAAGGCTCGTATATCTTATCATTCATTCCAAATACGTTCTCACCACCTCTTTAGATGTCGTAAGTGAATCTTACCTCATTTCAATAGGTAAATAAATGCTATCTTGTCTCGTATACGTGTAAGGAAACTAAAATGCACAAACATGGTTGCTTAAGTACTAAAATGAGTCGTATCATGTACAAGATTGTGTGGTGATGAGAAAATGAGATCGAGTCCTTTTTGTCATATTCGTTATCATGTCACATAGGTCTTAAAATGGAACCTCGTTACTCTCGTAACCAACTTACTCATTTAAACCCCTTAAGAACCAAACACGCTCATCTAAAAACCAAATGCACCAACAAGTGGGCCTAAGGCCCAACTGTTTTGAAACTAGTGACCCATTAACCTTTTTACGTGACCCAATAACAAATTAAGAAAATTTTAAGCTATATATAAGCTGTAGAAATGTTGCTAAACAAAAAGAAATTGTAAGTCTTTGTAAAAATATGTTTTGGACTAAGCTTGCAAATATATCACAAATCGGGTAGAAAATGAACATTATGGAAATTTTGGTGTTGATATTGTAAACTGCGCGTATGCATGAAAAATCTTGGGTGAAAACTGTAAATTTTAAAAACTTTGTGCTTTAAATACAAAACCCTTCTTTTGGACTTATTTTGCAACGTATATCAAACTTAGGGGTCAAAAGTGAAAATATCATTTTAAGACTAAAAATAAAACAGTTATATTAAGGGTAGAAACTATAACTTTTGTAAAGTTGGTATAAAAGATGTAAATATTAGTTTTGGATTAAATACGTAACTTAAGTAAATTATAGGATATGAATAGTAACTTTTATAATTTGAGGGTTTAAAATATAACTTTTAGAAAACTTTACAAAACTTTTAATATATATTTTTATAAAAATACATGATACATATTAATAGATAAATTTTTTATATAAAGAATATATATATATATATATAAATATATAAGTTATACATTATATACATTCGGGTTTTAACGTAGAAAATATAAATATTAAGCGCATGACTTTTCAAACATCAACGGCTTATCGAAATCATTACGAATGTATTTTTAAGATGATAAATGATATGGTAAATAAATTGTGAAAACTATCAAAACCTTTGTTTTTGAACTTTAAGTATTACCACAAAAACGAAAACGATACGTGTATTTCACAACTGAATATTTCCAATCAATATTAACTAAAGTCATGAACTGGAAATACCGAAACCTAAGACTTGCCATATTCTATTTAGGTTCCCTGTTGGATCCGTTGCCACTACATATTTGATTTTCTATATCTTGCTACTGTATCACTGATTCGTTGTGAAGTGAGTGGTGAAAACAAACACAATATCAATATATCAAATTAACCGTAAAATTCGGCAAATCAATCTTTTAGGAAAAGGGTTAACGTGCCAAACCTCACGGGTGTGATAAAAGTGATACCGGAAAAGTGATTTCCCGGGTCGTGTCCCAACGAGGTGTGAATGGAAGGATTCGTTGAGTTTCGTGATTTGAACTTGAATTGGTTTTTAAAGATTTTGGATTTGATTACGAATTCTACAAATTAATGAACGGGAAGGTAATTAAGGCAAGGGAACCCTAATAAACTAAAAATAAACTATCACTAAGCCTAAGGAATGATAAAACGAAGCTACACTAAGTCCTAGGGTGCTAAAACTAAAAAACGTAAAAACCGAAAAACAACCCGAGCCATAAACGAAAAAGTTTTGCAATTTAAGGGCTACGGATGTGAAATCAATTTTCCTACGTCCTAATTGACTAAAAATGATTTTAGAAAAAGACCGGGTATTTTTTTGACTTTTAAAATAATTATTACGAATTAAAAACCATTAAACACAAATTAAATTATTAAAAATACTAAACTAATTAAGAAAAATCTGAAAATTTCACAAAAAGTACTTTGAACTAAACTGAATCTAGGAAAATTAAGAAAAATGGTGAATGCTTTGTAAAATAAGCAGAATATAAGCTAATAAGTTCTTAATCCTAAACTGCCAATTTGTCTATAAGACATTAATGTTGTAAAATCAAACTGAAAGAAGTCCCAAGGGCAGATGGTGTTGGCGTGTGGTGTTGGTGTGTTGAGAGAGGTGACCAGGGTTCGAATCCCCTTGGTACCCTTTTTGAAAATCTATTTTTTTTTCAACTTTGCTTTTTGAGAATTAAAGGTACAAACAAAACAAGCATTTCCAGTAAAAATTTTACTTTTGAACAGCACACAATAAGCTATATGATCAGCTTATATATAACTGATTTGGACAGTAAGCAAAAAACAAACCTTGAACAGATTTACCAAACACTCTAAACTACTGATAAGCTCAAATTAAGTGCACAAGGCAGTTGGAAAATGGTACATAAACTTGATGTGTTGTTAAACAAACTAAATCACCAAGATTAAGCTACAAATAAGCAAGATCTAAGGGAAAACAGTTGGGTATTGAACTACACTAATGGGAAAACTTAAAACTAGATAAGTGAGATAAGCACTATAACTAATCCTAATAATCTCAAAAGGAAAATCTAAATAGTTAAATCCTAAGTACCTACTATAAGCTAACAAAAACTCATAACTTCACTAAATAAGCTGGATTTTTCTACTGATAAGCTAATAAGAAAGAGAGAACAGTGACCTGTGCTACTGGTTTGCAGGCTGCGAACAGGTTGTTGAGGCCTGTTTACAGCTTATTTATAAGCTGAGAATTGAACTCCACAATTAGGTACAAGCTGCAAATATAAAGTTAGCACAGTAGGGAATCATAAAAACGAATTTAATGGTAAAAAAAAGAGCATGATGACAGCTTAAGATTAGGCTGATATCAGCTTCTCTTGGGCTGCTTTATGCTGATATCTCAGAAAAAAAAAATGAAAAGACAGCTTTAAAAGTTAAGCTAAACTATGCTAAAAGGAATTAAGATGCAAACATAATTTGACACAAACTAAGTTAGGGACCTACGGATTCAAGAAAAGCCAATTTTACAAGCTTTGATTTCCAAACAAACTCTGAAAATGGGCATGAACAACAGCTATAAGCTGCTGTTCTGAAAGGTCTTTGAATGCAGAAAAAAATGCCTTTTTCAACAGCCAAAATCTGAGCAGAACTTATGCAAACGACTTTCAACCTTTTAAACTAATCTAAGACTCTTGAAAAGAGTTTGACTTGGCAAACAAAACGGGTAAAAAGCAGTTTCTTTGACTCTTTTTCATCATGACCCAAACACCCTTGAATGAATTTTTTTCTTACTAAACAGATTAAAAAAAAACTTAGACCTTGGATTTGTTACATGAAAACTGGAATAACAAGTTAGCAAAGACTCTTTTTCAATCTTGGTAACAAGGAATAGAAGCTAAATACTAATAGAGAAAACAGGTTAAAAGAAAAACTTGAAATTTCATTCATTAACTAAAAAAATTACAACTGAGTAGAAACTAAATTTTTTAAAACTAAAGTAAGGGTGCCTTATACATTGGCTTACATCAACTATTTATACTATACTACTAGGTCTTCAACTCTTCACTTCTTGTTGTGCTTGTTTTGTGAGAGCAGTCAAGCCAAAGTTCCATCCTTGTGCTTTCTTGAACTAAATCCAGCCGTCCAATAAGTAGGTACCAATATGGGTAAATCCAAGCCATTGATTGGGGTCCTTTTGAGCTTGGATTGCTGACTTGGACATTGGGAGGAGGGGGGAAATTGGTAGTGGGTTTGGGATTAGGGTTTAACTGGGTAAAAGGGTTGAGGTGAGGTTGAGTGTTTTGGGGTTTGAGGATATTGGGTAAAGATGGGTGAGGTAATCTGGGAAGCAGAGAAAAGGTTTAGGGTTCTGTTTCTTGGGCGGGAAAATGGGGAAGACAGGGGGGGGTATTAGGTTTATCAGTTGACTGGGTATTGGATTGGGTTGACCGGGTAAATGGGTATGGACCAGGTTAGTGGATTTGGACTAATGGTATAGACTTAGGATTAAAAATGGAATCCATTTAATATTTAAGGACCATAGTTGCCAAAACTGAAAATCCAGGGACCACGAATGTAAATTCTGCAAATGATCCAAGGGTCAAACTTGTGAATCTCAAATAAGTTGAGGACCATTTTTGCCAATTGTGAAATTCCAAGGACTAAACTTGACAATTTAAAAATCCAGGGATCAAAACTGTAATTTCTCAAACTTTTGAAATTTTTTTCACCAAAGGACTAATTATGACAACTTATGATTTCAAAAGGACCTTTGGTGACTTTTCTTTTAAAATACGTGCTCAGGGACTATTTCTGCCAATTTTTGAAAGTCGGGGGACTGAAACTGCCAATTATGCAAACTTTGTTCGTTTTTCATTTTTTTTTGATAATTTTGCATCTGAAACATATAAAACACAATTTTGAGATATTTTCAGTATTTTGATGCATTTCGGAGTGTTTTTAGATGTTTTGCAGTTCAGATTTGACCTAAAATGATGAGTGAATAAGCACTCATCAAATCCCCCACACTAAAACATTGCTAGTCCCTAGCAATCTTTTGAGAAAACTTAATGGATTTGAATCTCTTTACCAAAAGCCATTACTTCTGGAGTAGCCAAATGTTTTAGTTCAAGTAAGAACTATGGTACACTGATAACCATATGATTTTGAGCAAATCATCAGCTTTCAACGGTTTTGATTTGTCTTTACCAGAAGCCGTTTGCTTCTGGACTAGCCAACTCTTAGATAAATTATCAATATTATCTTTGGTGAGCTGATTACCAATTATGGTTTTTCCACTGCCTTTACCACAAGCCATAAACTTGCGGGCTAGCCAACTCTTCACTAATTAAAGATATGGTGAGCTGAACACCATACAATTTTGGGCAAATTGCAAGCCGTCAACGGATTTGAGATATCTTTACCAAGAGCCGTTTGCTCCTGGATTAGCCAATCCTTTTGCTTATTAGACATGGCGGACTGATAACCGTAATCTGAGTAAGTGCAAAACACTTACTCCCAAAAAAAATTTTGGCCAAAAATGGGGGAATAGGGTGGTAAAACATATGATAAAATTCGCGAGAATTCCCCCCCACACTAGAAATGAATATTGCCCTCAATATTCAAAGTACCGGCGGTTATGCCGAAACATAGAACGTAAAAGGGAAATACTACGGCCATTATTTGATTTTTTTTTTTTTTTTTTTTTTTTTGAAAACCTTTATACAACAGCGGGGGGCAACTCCCCCACACTAGGGTGGTAGAAAGTAGAAAGAAGTCAGAAATACGGGTGAAAACCCATATAGTGTGCTACTGTTTTTGATTCCCGAGTCGCTAGCTTGACTCGATCCCCGCATTCATTGGTTCATGGGGAAAGTTTGTAGATCCGGGACAACCAAGGATGGTATGTCCCCTCCAAAATAATGTTTCAATCTATGTCCATTCACCTTGAAGTTTGGTCCGTCAGTTTGAGATAACTCGACGGTGCCATATGGAAAAACTTTGGCAATGGTGAATGGACCGGTCCAACGGGTCTTAAGCTTCCCCGAGAAGATTTTCAATCTAGAATTGAAAAGAAGGACTCGGTCACCTACGTTGAAAACGCGGTTCTTAATCTTTGAGTCATGGATCTTCTTTGTCTTTTCCTTATAAATCAACGAGTTCTCGTAGGCCTGATCACGGAGTTCATTTAATTCATTGAGTTGAACTTTCCGGTGATCACCCGCGGACTTAAGGTCAAAATTAACATGCTTCAAGGCCCAATAGGCTTTGTGCTTGAGCTCGATCGGGAGATGACACGCCTTTCCATACACAAGCTTGTAAGGAGTACACCCGATGGGTGTTTTGTAAGCGGTGCGGAAGGCCCAAAGTGCATCTTCAAGTTTGTCCGACCAAGAGGCACGGTTTTCACCTACGGTCCTTTCCAAAATTCTTTTCAAACCCCGATTCGAAACTTCCACTTGCCCACTAGTTTGTGGGTGATACGCGGTAGAGAGACGGTGAGTGACACCGTACTTAAGCATGACTTTTGCGAATTGGTCGTTGCAAAAGTGCGTACCGCGATCACTAATGATGGCACGGGGAGTTCCGAAACGGGTAAAGAGAGACTTTAGAAACTTCACAACTACTCGGGCGTCGTTGGTGGGGAGCGCTTTCGCTTCCACCCATTTAGACAAGTAATCGACCGCCACGAGTATATACTTGTTCCCTCGAGAAGACGGGAACGGACCCATAAAGTCGATGCCCCATACGTCAAAGATCTCGCACACTTGAATGGCATTTTGAGGCATTTCATCTCTTTTAGAGATGTTGCTATGACGTTGGCAAGAGTCGCAAGATTTGACGAGGTCATGGGCATCTTTATAAATCATGGGCCAATAGAAACCGGAATCAAACACCTTTTTAGCGGTGTAGTTCGGGCCATGATGTCCCCCCGTGGGTCCATGATGACAAGCCTTGAGAATATCATCGGCTTCTTGGCCGTGAACACACCGTCGGATGACTTGATCCGCACAAACCTTAAACAAGTAGGGGTCGTCCCAGAAATAATGCTTAACATCTTTGAAAAATTTGTTCTTTTGTTGGGACGACATCCCTTTCACAACAAAGTTACCCGCATGATAGTTTGCAAAGTCGGCAAACCAAGGGGTACTCGAATTTTCATGATGAGATACCACATTAAGAGTCTCGAGAGGAAACGTTTCGTTTATTTCCTTTTTCTCGAACACACCTTGATGTAGATTTTCAAGACGAGAGAGATGATCAGCCGCTAGGTTCTCCGCTCCTTTTTTATCACGGATAATGATATCAAATTCTTGTAGGAGGAGAATCCATCGGAGCAATCTCGGCTTTGCATCTTGCTTAGCAAAAAGATATTTGAGAGCCGAGTGATCCGTATACACTATGCTTTTGGACAAGATCAAGTATGGCCGAAACTTCTCGAAAGCGTACACCACGGCTAGTAATTCTTTCTCCGTCGTAGTGTAATGTGCTTGAGCTTCGGTCAAAGTTTTGCTAGCATAATGTATAGGCTGGAAATGTTTTGACTTTCGTTGCCCCAAAACGGCACCTATGGCGAAATCACTTGCGTCGCACATAAGCTCAAATGGTAATTCCCAATCGGGGGCAACTAGAATTGGTGCTTCAGTGAGCTTCTTCTTAAGAGTTTGAAAAGCTTCGACGCACTCACTAGAGAAGATGAAAGGAGTGTCTTTTTCAAGAAGTCGGGTCATAGGCCGGGATATCTTCGAAAAGTCTTGAATGAAACGACGATAGAATCCGGCATGACCAAGGAAACTTCTAACTCCTTTGACGGTTGTGGGAGGAGGTAATTTTGAAATGACATCGACTTTAGCCTTGTCAACCTCAATCCCGCTCTTAGAAATCTTATGGCCAAGGACAATTCCTTCCTTAACCATAAAGTGACATTTCTCCCAATTTAGACTAAGATTCGTGTTTTCACATCGTTCAAGCATCTTGTCCAAATGGGAGAGACATGTTTGAAAAGAATCCCCAAAGACCGAAAAATCATCCATAAAGACTTCCATAGTCTTTTCGATCATGTCATGGAAAATGGCCATCATACACCTTTGGAACGTACCGGGAGCATTACACAAGCCAAAGGGCATGCGTCGGTACGCAAATGTTCCATAAGGACATGTGAATGTGGTCTTTTCTTGATCTTGTGGGTCAATGGGAATTTGGAAGTAACCCGAGAAACCATCGAGAAAACAATAGTATTCGTTTCCCGCTAATCTCTCAAGCATTTGGTCCATGAAGGGTAATGGAAAATGGTCTTTACGGGTGGCTTCATTTAACTTTCGATAGTCAATGCAAAGACGCCATCCCGTAACCAATCGAGTAGGAATCAACTCGTTTTCATCATTTTCAACAACGGTAATGCCACCTTTTTTGGGCACACAATGAACGGGGCTAACCCAAGGACTATCCGAGATAGGATAAATCAATCCGGCATCGAGAAGTTTTATGACTTCCGCTTTGATAACCTCATGAATTTTAGGATTCACCCTTCTTTGGTGTTGAACCGCCGGTTTGAAATCATCTTCCATGAGAATTTTGTGTGTACAAAATCTCGGGTCAATACCCTTGATGTCAGAAAGGTTCCAAGCGATGGCTCGCTTGTGTGACTTCAAAACCTTTATGAGAGCGGATTTTTCGTCCTCACTCAAGTCTTTAGCAATGATGACGGGTGATTTATTGTCACCCTCCAAAAATGCATACTCGAGATGAGGTGGTAAGTCCTTAAGTTCGACCTCGGGAGGATCATTTGATTTTTCAATCGTTTTGATTTCCTCTTTATGAAGTTCTTGAGGAGGGAGTGATGAAGGATCTTCATTGAGCATCTTCTCGATGAGAAGTATATCTCCCTCAATGTCAATGGGAGCGTGATCAATTTCCCATGGAACAGAATCACTAGCCAAGTACGCTTCAATCTCTTCCAAAATAAAGTCACTCCCCTCAAACGGAGTGAGGGGAGGGAAAGAGAGAGCAACGATGGGATCAACCGAAGTGGGATTGCCACTCGAGAATCCAAGAATTTCTTGAGAATACTCCTCCGACACAATGTCAAGGACATCAATTTTGTTGACGGAATTGTCTTCATAATTGGGGGAGTATTTCGTAACTTGATTGAGATTGAAAGTAACAGCTTCCTTGTTTACCCTCAAAGTGATTTCCCCTTCATCAACGTCGATTAATGCACGACCCGTTTTTAAGAAGCACCTCCCAAGGATGAGGGGTACTCGGGGATCGGCATCAAATTCGACAACAACAAAGTCGGCGGGGAAATGAAACTTGCCTACTTTCACAAATACATCCTCAGCTATACCTAGCGGACGAGAACTTGTACGGTCCGCAAGCTCGAGGATCATACATGTAGGTATAAGCGGAGGTAATGAAAGCTTTTTCCACATGGAGTGTGGCATCAAGTTAATGCTAGCACCAAGATCGGCCAAGGCGGAGCATTGAACTATGCCTTGAAAATCACATGGGATGAGAAATTTTCCGGGGTCTCCTAACTTTTCAGGAAGTTTTTTAAGGAGAACCGCCGAACAATTTTCGTTCAAAGAAGTTTTAGCCATTTCGGAAATCTTTTCTTTGTTATTCAACAAATTTTTGATTGTTGGACCGAACTTTGGCATTAGAAGAAGAGCGTCCGCGAAACTAATCTCGAAGTGCAAATCTTGAAAGATTTGGATAAGCTTCTCCATTTGTTGACTAGTTTTATCACGGAGCTTTTGGTCATTAAGCCTTGAAGGATAAGGAAGTGAAGGATTAGGAATGGTCATCGGAACAACGGGTTCCGGAATTGGAGGTAAGACCACCGGAGGTTGGACTTGTGCGGTACTTCGTGGGCTTGAGTTTTGCACCTTGTCCTTTGATACCTCGGTATCTCGTTCAACATCCCTCACCGGAGAAGGATTAGGCATCGAGGGTCCCTCATAAGATTTACCACTTCGGGTGGCAATAGCATTCAATTCACCTTTTGGGTTGGGAATGGTATTACTCGGAAGAGCACCCGAAGTTGAAGCTTGATTCTTTTGACTCATGAGACTAGCAATCATGCTTTCAATCTTGCTATGAGATTGATCAATCTTGTTACTAGTAGCTCTAAGCTCGGAAGTGAAATCATTCTTCAAAGTGGTAATTTGATTTTGCATGGACACCATCTTAGCTTCATTGCTTTTGATGTAATTAGCAATGTCAATGGAAGCTTGAGGAGGCTGGGCATGCACATTTTGTTGAGGAGCTTGGAATCGGTTTTGATTGAAATTTCCTTGATTTTGAAAACCTTGATTTTGATTTTGAAAATTCCGATTCTGACTCTGGTTTTGATTGAACCGATTATTTCTATTTTGCACATTTTGATTGTTCTGATTTTGATTAAACCCGGGTGGTCCAAGGAAATTGTTAGAACGATAGCTGAGAAGGTTTCGGTCCCCTTGCGGTTGGTAGGAATTACCTCCCGTATTGTAGGAACCAGAAGCGGCATAAACGCTCTCTTGAGTGAAGCCACCAGAGGCTGGACACTCAAAGTAAGGATGTGGACCACCACAAGTTTCACAACTCTTGTTTACGACATTCACTTGTTGATTGTTATTATTTTGACTCATTTTAAGTACGGCAGTGGATATTTCTTCAATCTTTTTGGTTAGAGTCGTGTATTCCGAAGATGGAAGGGTGGTAGATCTCCTTGACTCACTCCTCTCGGCTGAGGAATCCCAATAATTGTGGTGGGCAGTCATGTTTTCAATGAGATCGTAGCACTCTTCGGGTCGCCTTTTCATAAAGGTACCACCGGCAGCAGCATTGATCGTGTCACGATGTCTCAATGTTAACCCGTTATAGAACGTATCTATTTGGGTGACAAGCAACATGTTGTGGTTCGGACATCGATCAATCGAAAGCTTATAGCGTTCCCATGCCTCAAATAAGGACTCATCGGGATGCTGCCGAAAATTACTGATTTCATTCCGTAGTTTCGTCACCATCGACGGTGGAAAGTATTTCGCCAAGAATTTGGAGATCATTTCATCGAAACTATGGATTGAGTTCTTGGGAAGACGATCAAACCATGCGGTGGCATGAAGCGTCAAGGAATATGGAAAGAGGTATAAGCGAAGGGCGTCATCGGTGACCCCATTTTGCTTCATACTTTGGGTGACGGTGAGAAATTTGTCGAGATGCTTGTTGGCATCGTCACCCGGTGATCCGTGAAATTGGCAAAAACTTTGGACTTGTTGAATCATGTGATGCTTAAGTCCAAAATCCGTGGCCTCGATGTTGACCGGGGCAATAGGACCGCCCCGTCCATCCATCGTAGGTTGGCAAAGCTCCTCCATCGTTCGGAGATCGGGAGCTTGATTTTGTGGCCCAGGTTGTTGGACTTGAGGTCCGTTCCCTAGGTTATGTGTCATTGTGATTTGTTCGACGGTACGTATCTCGGGTACGTTTGCTTGGTTACGGTTACGTCTACGAGCTTGCGAGCAAGTGCGCATGCACTTCCAAAAACAACACTTTCAATTAAAACAAGACCGAGGCAAAACAACAGTGAACTTAAACCAATAATCTCACGTGAAATGATCACTTCTATAAGTAAAACGCACAAAGGAGCGGAGAGACTTTGTAGGTCAGCGCGAAGCTTATTAAAAACCCGTCTCTTTTCAGCCGCAATTTAATGTCAGGCCGTCCTTATACCCCTCACACAGTTTGTTAAACCGATAAAAGTAAACCAAAACACGAGCGACACAAAGGCAAGTTTTAAATCTTTAGTTCGGGAACTTATAATGATAACACCTCAGTTAAGAATGTTATTTTGATTGTGTCTTCTATTTATTTAAAACAACAAGGAAAATCTTTTTGTATTTTTAATCTTTTACATATATATACAAAGAAAAGAAAAATATTTTTGTATTTTTGTATTTTTATAAAAACAATAACTTCACGAGGAAGGTTCTTCAAGTCACTAATCGCAAAAACTTCACGATATTGTCGCAACACGCCTCCCCGACAGCGGCGCCAAAATTTGATTCGTTGTGAAGTGAGTGGTGAAAACAAACACAATATCAATATATCAAATTAACCGTAAAATTCGGCAAATCAACCTTTTAGGAAAAGGGTTAACGTGCCAAACCTCACGGGTGTGATAAAAGTGATACCGGAAAAGTGATTTCCCGGGTCGTGTCCCAACGAGGTGTGAATGGAAGGATTCGTTGAGTTTCGTGATTTGAACTTGAATTGGTTTTTAAAGATTTTGGATTTGATTACGAATTCTACAAATTAATGAACGGGAAGGTAATTAAGGCAAGGGAACCCTAATAAACTAAAAATAAACTATCACTAAGCCTAAGGAATGATAAAACGAAGCTACACTAAGTCCTAGGGTGCTAAAACTAAAAAACGTAAAAACCGAAAAACAACCCGAGCCATAAACGTAAAAGTTTTGCAATTTAAGGGCTACGGATGTGAAATCAATTTTCCTACGTCCTAATTGACTAAAAATGATTTTAGAAAAAGACCGGGTATTTTTTTGACTTTTAAAATAATTATTACGAATTAAAAACCATTAAACACTAATTAAATTATTAAAAATACTAAACTAATTAAGAAAAATCTGAAAATTTCACGAAAAGTACTTTGAACTAAACTGAATCTAGGAAAATTAAGAAAAATGGTGAATGCTTTGTAAAATAAGCAGAATATAAGCTAATAAGTTCTTAATCCTAAACTGCCAATTTGTCTATAAGACATTAATGTTGTAAAATCAAACTGAAAGAAGTCCCAAGGGCAGATGGTGTTGGCGTGTGGTGTTGGTGTGTTGAGAGAGGTGACCAGGGTTCGAATCCCCTTGGTACCCTTTTTGAAAATCTATTTTTTTTTCAACTTTGCTTTTTGAGAATTAAAGGTACAAACAAAACAAGCATTTCCAGTAAAAATTTTACTTTTGAATAGCACACAATAAGCTATATGATCAGCTTATATATAACTGATTTGGACAGTAAGCAAAAAAAAAACCTTGAACAGATTTACCAAACACTCTAAACTACTGATAAGCTCAAATTAAGTGCACAAGGCAGTTGGAAAATGGTCCATAAACCTGATGTGTTGTTAAACAAACTAAATCACCAAGATTAAGCTACAAATAAGCAAGATCTAAGGGAAAACAGTTGGGTATTGAACTACACTAATGGGAAAACTTAAAACTAGATAAGTGAGATAAGCACTATAACTAATCCTAATAATCTCAAAAGGAAAATCTAAATAGTTAAATCCTAAGTACCTACTATAAGCTAACAAAAACTCATAACTTCACTAAATAAGCTGGATTTTTCTACTGATAAGCTAATAAGAAAGAGAGAACAGTGACCTGTGCTACTGGTTTGCAGGCTGCGAACAGGTTGTTGAGGCCTGTTTACAGCTTATTTATAAGCTGAGAATTGAATTCCACAATTAGGTACAAGCTGCAAATATAAAGTTAGCACAGTAGGGAATCATAAAAACGAATTTAATGGTAAAAAAAAGAGCATGATGACAGCTTAAGATTAGGCTGATATCAGCTTCTCTTGGGCTGCTTTATGCTGATATCTCAGAAAAAAAAAATGAAAAGACAGCTTTAAAAGTTAAGCTAAACTATGCTAAAAGGAATTAAGATGCAAACATAATTTGACACAAACTAAGTTAGGGACCTACGGATTCAAGAAAAGCCAATTTTACAAGCTTTGATTTCCAAACAAACTCTGAAAATGGGCATGAACAGCAGCTATAAGCTGCTGTTCTGAAAGGTCTTTGAATGCAGAAAAAAATGCCTTTTTCAACAGCCAAAATCTGAGCAGAACTTATGCAAACGACTTTCAACCTTTTAAACTAATCTAATACTCTTGAAAAGAGTTTGAATTGGCAAACAAAACGGGTAAAAAGCAGTTTCTTTGACTCTTTTTCATCATGACCCAAACACCCTTGAATGAATTTTTTTCTTACTAAACAGATTAAAAAAAAACTTAGACCTTGGATTTGTTACATGAAAACTGGAATAACAAGTTAGCAAAGACTCTTTTTCAATCTTGGTAACAAGGAATAGAAGCTAAATACTAATAGAGAAAACAGGTTAAAAGAAAAACTTGAAATTTCATTCATTAACTAAAAAAATTACAACTGAGTAGAAACTAAATTTTTTAAAACTAAAGTAAGGGTGCCTTATACATTGGCTTACATCAACTATTTATACTATACTACTAGGTCTTCAACTCTTCACTTCTTGTTGTGCTTGTTTTGTGAGAGCAGTCAAGCCAAAGTTCCATCCTTGTGCTTTCTTGAACTAAATCCAGCCGTCCAATAAGTAGGTACCAATATGGGTAAATCCAAGCCATTGATTGGGGTCCTTTTGAGCTTGGATTGCTGACTTGGACATTGGGAGGAGGGGGGAAATTGGTAGTGGGTTTGGGATTAGGGTTTAACTGGGTAAAAGGGTTGAGGTGAGGTTGAGTGTTTTGGGGTTTGAGGATATTGGGTAAAGATGGGTGAGGTAATCTGGGAAGCAGAGAAAAGGTTTAGGGTTCTGTTTCTTGGGCGGGAAAATGGGGAAGACAGGGGGGGTATTAGGTTTATCAGTTGACTGGGTATTGGATTGGGTTGACCGGGTAAATGGGTATGGACCAGGTTAGTGGATTTGGACTAATGGTATAGACTTAGGATTAAAAATGGAATCCATTTAATATTTAAGGACCATAGTTGCCAAAACTGAAAATCCAGGGACCACGAATGTAAATTCTGCAAATGATCCAAGGGTCAAACTTGTGAATCTCAAATAAGTTGAGGACCATTTTTGCCAATTGTGAAATTCCAAGGACTAAACTTGACAATTTAAAAATCCAGGGATCAAAACTGTAATTTCTCAAACTTTTGAAATTTTTTTCACCAAAGGACTAATTATGACAACTTATGATTTCAAAAGGACCTTTGGTGACTTTTCTTTTAAAATACGTGCTCAGGGACTATTTCTGCCAATTTTTGAAAGTCGGGGGACTGAAACTGCCAATTATGCAAACTTTGTTCGTTTTTCATTTGTTTTTGATAATTTTGCATCTGAAACATATAAAACACAATTTTGAGATATTTTCAGTATTTTGATGCATTTCGAAGTGTTTTTAGATGTTTTGCAGTTCAGATTTGACCTAAAATGATGAGTGAATAAGCACTCATCAATCACTAAGGTGAGTTCATAGCCTCGCTTTTACTTATTTTTCAACCCCCGCGAGGGAGATACATGCTATAAACCAGAACACAAGTCTTTTGTGAATTGTATGCTTATCTGAGTATTATTATTGCCTATGTAACTTGCCAAAAGACCCCTACATCATGAACCATTAGTCACCGCGAGTGAACGCAAATATTGTGGATATTACTATGGGGTTAACGACCCCGTCTTAGTTGTCGGAAATAATTGGGCGCACTATATTTGAATTTCAATAGGTAAGTGGCAATTACCTCTTTTGTGGGTAATTATCACGTACATTATTATTTGGATGTATGCAGTTGAGTGTTGGTGTCATGAGCTTAGGGCAATAATAACTGTTTTTCATGATTAATTGTCTTCGAAGCAATTATCATCTTTTATCTTGTGTTCAACTGAATACTATTAAACCTATGGATTCACTCAACGTTATTGTTGACCTTTTTAAGCATGTTTATCTCAGGTAATAATTGAATATATCCTTTGGGCACGGAGCGGGCATCCAAGACCTTTCTATTTTGGTGTTAAATAAGTTATCATTTTCTAAAAACTCATGATTTCACCTTTTGTGTATCTTAAACTATTTGGTATCGTTTTGTAACCAAAACAATGAGTTTTTCTTGAATGATAACAACCTTTATCAAAATATCTCTTTTTAGAGTTGTTTTCTATGACTTATGACTGTGATCCTCTAAATAATACCCCAATTTGCCTTTCGCAGCTATGTTGTGAATTTGGGGGTGTTACATAAAACCCGTCCACCACACCTAAATCAAAATGAAATTCTTATATCGGCACTAGTCTAGACCTCACCGTCTATAACATTGAACTCGAAATAAAAAAAATGAGCAAAACTGTGTCAATCCTTTACCTCTTGCCGGAACCACACGCCCACGCGCCTAAAAGCCAAAAATTTTTGAACTTTCTTTCTCAGATCTATGATATTATGTGATGTTTTAGAATTAATTTTTTGTACTTTTAAAATTAGAGCGGAATTCTGATCAGACCCAACTAAAAATCGTTGTCATTCACGACGGTCAACGTCGGTCAACGCTACTACAAAAGATTATTAAAAACAAGTATTTAAAACAAAAGTATTATCATTATGCCCATACAACCAACTAGTAGCGTTTCTACAAATAGAGCTTTCTTAACCAAACACTTCTCCATTCAGCCTCAAACAATCATACATACCAGGTTTGTTTCGGTTCAAGTATTAATGTGCTTTTGTCTTGTAGCATGATTTTTAGCATGTTTTGTCTTGTAGCAAAAAAAAAGGATTGATATGGCGTCTCATGAGCAACAATGGTACACGGATACTAGAACAACCTCTCACCACTCTTTGCATGTCGGTAACCTTTAATCCTCCTTCATTAATCGCAATTTTCGTTTAATTATTATTGGTAATGGATCATCTATACTCTTTACCCATCCTGGCCATGTCCAAATTCCCAATCCCTGCTGTCCTCTTCACCTTAAAAATGTTCTAGTAACTCTAAGTATAATTAAAAACCTCATTTCGATTAGTAATTTACAACTGATAATAAATATTCCATTGAATTTGAACCTTATGGTTTCACACTAAGGGATTACCATACCCGTCAAACCCTTCTCCACTGCGACATCACTGGTGACATATCCATTGCATGTAGTGGCTTCCGCCTTTTCTCTTTTTTTCCAATAGTCATTCCCTTTAGCACCAACGCCTTAGTCCTCCCGGTAACTTTTTAATACAAACTCTCTCGTCACGTGGTCTTGTGTCCTACACTAAATAAAATACTCAACCCTTTTTTCGTGCTTGCCAGTTATGGAAACAAACAAAATTCCCATTCTAGCGATCTACCTCTGTTGTCATATCTCTCTTCGACATTATACATTCCAACCATTGGACATCTCATGTGTCCATTATGAATGGATACAAATATTACATTCTTTTCTTAGATCATTTGGATGCCTTTGTTATCCTTACACCTTTCCACCTCGCAAACTTGCCCCTCGGACCACACCATCTATCTTTCTTTGGTACCCCTCCAACCATCGCGGTTATCAATTCCTTGCTTTGAAGACCAACAAAATGATCATTTCTCATCATGTCACATTTGACGAATCTGTCTTTCCCTTCGGTTCCATGACTCCTACCCGAAACCCTCATATCAATTCTTAGTTAATAATCTTGACACCTCCTATATTGTATTTTTCCTTCTCACCACTTTGAATCCTACCTAACAACAACACAACAAACAACACCAATACTAAATTCAACTTCCATGTTATCACTTTCTCTCTTATCCCCAAGTCTTCTTTTGCATGCCCTACTGTAACACCCCCAAAAATGGTACAACGGAAGCACATAAGTCTCAGGTGCTACTAAATTGATATCATAACACAAGGTATAGAATAACAGATTTTCCTTAAGAAAATTTTCATTCATTGTTGAAAATAAATTTTACATTATATTTTTAGTGCAGAAAACAGGCCCATAATAAAGCGGTCCTCATTTAAGTTTATCAGAGAAATCTATAACCATGTTATGCCTTTGCCTTGCGCCTCCAAATTTAAGCTATCACCTGAAAATACTTGCTAAAAAGTGTCAACAAGAGGTTGGTGAGTTTATAGGTTTATTAAAATCCAGTAATGTGAATTAAGCATTCAGTTTTGTGAGCATTGTGTCATGAACAATGTCATGAAAGTTCGTGTTTACCTTAAAATAAAACTTCATTTGTGGACCGTTGGTATATGCACATAAGAACGAATATAATGCCATATAGTGTGATTATTATGCTAGAACTAAGTTCATGTAACCGAAGCTATGACAATGGTGTATGCAAATTGTAGTCATACCAATAGGGGCCCATTGCTAGTGCTTATCCCGCTACACTTGATTCCGACATGCTATACGTTTCGCATTGACCCATGTATGGCCAACGAAACGGGGTCCTTTGAAAGTTTCGCATTGACCCATGTGTGGCCAGCGAAACGGGGGCCATAATGCATGTTAGCCTGTCTACCAAGTGGGACTACTCATTCCTGAAGAAAATCGTAGTCAAACGCCAAGACAAACAGGAATATGACTTTTCTGAAGCGGATTCTCCGAGATTGTCACTAAACGACATTGAAGACATGTATCTTGCCAAGGTACAAGGACGAATGTGACACTTCTCCATGGACATCCAGCTCCAGTACATCAAGTCATTGCTAATATTCATCAGAAGCATCGTTATCCAGGAACGTGTTGAAGACCTTCAACTTGCCGTGGAATCTTACCAGAAACGTGTTAATCTCACCAAACCACAGCTAAACCTTCCCGATATAAACCACCTGGCTCAGTACACCATTCTGACGAAACCAAAGTTCGGCGTAGTTTACCGCAGTGAACTTCACCGCAATTGCTTCATGGCGTGCAAGGAGCTTCACAAGTTTTGTGATCATACTTTGAAGAAGGTTCGGGATGGAATGTCATATAGGTTAAAGGAGATTCATGAAGGCATAGGGTCGAAGAAGAGGTGGAATTCAAGACAAAAGAGGGATGCGAAGAAGATCATTACAAGGATTGATGAAAGGTTGTTTCGTCGGGATCAGATAAGGACATTAGAGAGCTTCGTGGGTAGACGTCTGAGCATATCTCTAACTGGCTACCAACGTCCAGAAAGAACTCCTGGTGTTATTGACGGACTTCCTGGTACTCCTTAATTTGTTTCTCTCATTAAATATTTGGATGTGTGATCTTTAATTAACAATGGCTTGTGCACACATAACAGTGTACAACCCTTTCTTGTAATGAAAGGACCCTATGGTACGCTTCAGTGCCACAATCCTATAAAAGGAGCGAAAGCTTCTTACTTTTGAGTAAAACTAATCAAAACTTTCACTTTGGTATGACTAAAATTTGCATACACCATTGTCGGAATGAAACTTTGTTGATGAAGTATCCTTATGCGTAGAAAACCAGCTTATGCAAAGAAAATATCTTATGCTTAAAAAACACCAACTTACGCGTAAGAATAGCTTACGCGTAGGAATAGCTTACGCGTAGACTTGAGAAACACTTAGCTTAGGCGTAAACCAAAGGCTTAGTAGTAGAATGCTTATGCATAAGATTAGCTTATGAGTAAGACAAGCTTAGGCGTAAAGAATTCTACGCGTAAGTGATTAGCTTAGGCGTAAAACTAGGGTTTTGCCCAAAAATCATTTACACTTATTCCAGTGTAAAAGATATCCAAAGCAGAAGTGTTTTCAGGCTTATCCAAGCAAGAAAACACTGAGTAAACCAGTAGCACTGAAGATCAAACGTTGAGAAGCTTATGCGTAGACTTTGAATTCTTACGAGTAAAAATAGGGTTTTACTATGCGTAGGATTAACCAAAATTTGCCAAAACTGATTTTTCTGCCCAAAAGTGTTTATAAACTAGATTTTTATGATGAAAAAGCTTCAATATCACCAAAATAACACAAAAGTGTGAAACTTGATGATCCAAAACACGTTTTCACCCTACGCGTAGAAATGACTACACGAATGAAACCAAGCTCAAAAACATTGAAACACACGTAAAGATTCAAACTTTATGCCAAAAACTTAAACTTTATCACCAAATAACCTTTAAAGTACAAGAATCTTGAGTTTTAAAGTGTAAAAATTAAAGCTTTTAAGCGTTTGAATGTTTGAAAACCGAAACTTACGCGTATGAATGAAACTTCAAAAAAAACAAAAACCGTTTCACCAACTATATGACGAATGATACCACTATTAGGTCACCATATTGTAACACAAGCATCAATATGCTAGAAAGATAGATAAGATGATCGGTTGAACAAGAACACACAATATACGAATAAGTATGTGAAATGTTTAGGCGTGGATATTGAATGAAAGTGAACAACCAACTTCCAAATGGGAGTTTACAACTTTATTTATAACTTATAAGGGAAGGGAGCTAGGGCAACACATCTAGTCCCTTCCTTCCTTATGGGCTTGGGCCAAGGCTTATGGGCTTTCTACATAAGCCTTGCCATTAATACTAACTTAAAAGCCTAATTGAGCTAACTATTACATATTGATTACTAACACTTGAGAAGTAGTTTAGGAGTGATTCCAACATTAACACACCCTCAAATTTCAATGGGCTCGGCCCATTGCTCTTAAAAACTAAACACACCTGATAACATCAAATAGTCCTGAATATTAAGTGTCAATTTCCCCCGATAATGGTCGTATTTTATATCATTTATATGGATTTACGCTTGTTTTCCTCTATATTTCACTTTAAGGTAAATTACGAGCATTGGAGCTAATGAGAAGCGGATTTGGAGAGTTTATTGAAGATATATGATAGTATGCTTATTTTGAAGTAGTTACGGCGTAACTCTCCTCTCACATTACGCCGTAACATAAGTGTGGCTCAAAAAACCAACTAAACTGAAGATTATGGCATAACTCCCTCTTAGGATTACGCCGTAACTAATTAGGTCAAATGATGTTCCGCGCCGCTGCAAGCTACGCCGTAACTCACCACAAATACGGCGTAACCGTGATTTATTGAAGATACGGCGTAACTCATTCCTGATGTTACGCCGTAACCAACTTTTCCATAGCAAAATACGAAGAAATGGATGTTACGGCGTAACTCTCAACTTAAGTTACGCTGTAACCAGATCTGGCCTATAAATACCGCCCAAAATTCTGCATTTCTCATCATTCACTCCACACATAAAAGCAGAGAACATGGGTAGGAGGCTGAAGGCAGATCTCGAGGAGCATACGGAGCCATCTCTAAGGGAGAAATCACTCCCTAACGATAAGCATTAGCAATTTACCATTTCTTTTACTTTCAATTCATGTATTTCAATATGTTAAACATTGAATCGATTGTTTTAGTTAATATGAGTGGCTAAGCACCTCTGGTGCTAGCCTAGTTATGATTCCTTGATTGTTTTGTTTATGTTTACATTGCTTCCGTATAATTGTTTCTAGTGTATGCATGCATAGTTTGTTGGTAGCTACCCTTGTTTCGGTAGTTTTGAATGGCGGTAGTGGCTAGTTACTTAAGAGATATGACCAACTGACCCTAAGTAGGTAGACTGAGTGAGAAGGGTAAGAATTGACTAACTGACGACCCTTCTTCGGTTGTGCGATTTGACCAACTGATCACCTACCGTTTGGATGAACTTAAGAAGTTAGGGATGAGTGTTTAAGATGCTAGCGCCCGGGCACTCATTGTTATGAATCTTGCATGTAGCGGAACTTAATGACTCAGCTTAGGGGACTAAAAACAACTGGACTTTCAAGGGTAGTAGCTTGATCTCCGGTGGAAGGCCTTTGCTGATAGGTTATGACGAACTGACCAAATGATGTCCTAGCGACCTAAACCCCCACTTGAAGCTATTGAAAGTAATTAAACGTGAACTTAACATAATAGGATGACTAAATAGGTTAGCACACTTCTCCTTTATTGATCACAACCCTCGCCTTTACTTGCTTTTCTTATTTTCTTTCTTTAGTAGTTAATCATTTCAACTTTAAAACCAATTAAAATATGTGACACCTAGACTTAATTAGAATCCGCTCACATAGCTCTTGGGACGACCTCGGTTTTACCGAATAATACACTACACACGATCGGGTACACTGCCCGTTAATGCATTAGGGTAGACCATAGGTATAATGAGACATTATAAATATTAAAAGTTGTCTTGAAAGACATAAAAAAAAGTGTTCCATTTATGTGAGGGAAAAGGCGTAGTGCTGTGATACGGAAACATACGTATACAATATTGGGTTAATCACCTTCGACCCACTCTAACCCACTTAAACCCATTATGACCCGGTCAACAAAAGTCAACGAAAGTCAACCTTAATGAAAGTCAACAAGAAGCAGTTACAAGAAGCAGTTACAAGAAACGGTTACATAGCAGTTATAGAATAACTACCACTTTCCCTGAACCATCACAATGGTTCATATGTACCATTTCATTCATTATATATACTTGATACATTTGATGTAAAAACATGATGACATATTATTGATTAATACAAAGACATATTTACGTTTTATTAATCCTGCACATTATTTGGTATACTCTTGATTTAACGTTAAGACCATAGATCCCGTTTCAAAAGCCAGGTATCAGAGCTGTTTGGTCTACTAACCAACAATCATCACTTACCGTACTCGTTTTAGTTTCCAAGAATCAAAAACAAATCAAAACAGTTTCGATAAAAAAAAATTCTGCAAATCGATAAGAACACAAAAAATCCAAGACGTCATTTTTTTGTGTCTTCACACCTTTGTCGCAACAGGGGAATAATCACTTAGTAATTACTCACAACCCGACAACAAAACAAATTCGCAAATTTTTTCCGAAACCAGTTTCAATTACCCAATCCAAAGAAGGATCAGAAAAACGAATTCAATCGTTTACATTTGATTCAATAAAAACTAAACGAGCGTCATCAATTAGGGCACAAATCAAAGATTCGAATTAGAACAAACACACCTGTTCATAAACGGAATCAAGCCCAGAAGGATCAATTGAAACCCCAATTGATTCATTTGCATACTCCAATCGTAAAATTACTCACGGATTAGAAAACCCCCAAATAAGTCGAAACCCTAGGTTTCAATTGGAGGAATACTTGTGCTCGTAAAAGAACACCCATACTGGAGAAAGAAGAAGAGGCGGTCAAAAAACACAGCCATTAAAAGGGCCAGTCAACCGTCGTTAATTGGAGAAGGAGAAGATCAAGTTAATCTTCCCAGAGAGAGAGAGAACTTAAGATAGTATCTCAGAAGAAAGAAAAGAAGGGTACGCGTGTGTTTTTATCTCAAAAAAAGGATAAGAAACAAAAGAGTTATAAGGGGCGCGTACACACTCAGGGCAAAACAAGGATATTTTATTTAGTAGGTGATAACGCTACACGCGTCGTTCGGGGTCAAGGAAACTTCCTTTTCTTCGAGCAAGTTTTATAACACCCTAGGCAGTGAACCTAATCGTTGTAGTGTAGTAATTAGGGTAAGCCACGGGTATTGATATCGTTCTCTAGGGAATAGGAATGTTAGTAAGGAGTTACTACGCTAAGGTTAAGGTTGAGGAAGATTATTTTTTTATCTTTTTATGGTTTTTAGAAAATGGAAAGGTACGAATCTCGGGTATTGGATTTGGGGGGTTGGTATTTCTACCGATTACTCTACTATTATCTAATTATCTAAACTAAGGTTGTGGGAGTCTATGTCTAATTAATGTGTGCTCGTATGATAGTTTAAAGACGTGTTTACTTAGTTTGTATTACTCCTTAATTATCTCCTATTAATGGTTGAGTGTCACGTCTTATTCCTAGTTGCGTTGTGTGTCTAAAGTTGTAGGGTATGCGTTTCTCCCTAACTCTTCGAACTTACCAAAGGGTCTCGTCTACAAACCCACTAGGGATGATAAACTCCTACTCTAAGGCGCTCTTTGGATGGTTTAGCCTACAACTACTCAGGTAATTATATTCTAAGGTTCACAAAGATGAATCAAGCATTAAGTACACAACGAATGACCTATCGCATTACTAGATCATTATTCAACTAAGATAAGAAACAACCAATCAATATTCAATAATTAAGTTTCATACTTCCTAAGCAAACACACAAATAAATTAGCCGGACATGGAAAACATGCAAGCATACACACAAATAATCAAAGACATAATTGAATTAATGAAGTAAAGACTTATCTTGATGTAAGATAGGGTTTAAAACCCTAAAATACTGTACAAGACACCTTAGGTTCGGTTTTAGGTTTTTACTCCAAAGACTCTCCACACCAAACTGAAAAATTCGGATTCTATATATAAGATTACAATTGCGACGGCGTCACCTTATGTTTAGTGACGCCGTCGTGTCGCCGTCATTAGGGTTTCGTCTTGGCCACGTTAACCTTGCGACGGCGTCACCTTATGTCCGTGACGCCGTCCTCTTCAGCTTCTGACGTCGTCTGGATTGCATCTAGGCCGTCTGAGTAGCGACGGCCTACTCTTTCACAACTAGACGCCGTCTCTTGAAAATACGAGTTTTGGGTTCTGGCCCGTCACAATTATTTTGGGACGGCGTCGCCAATAGCACCTGACGCCGTCGCCTTCTACTCTCAGCAACTGTGAGTGTCTTGATTTTGACTTTGGCCATTTTCTTCATATATTCGTGCCTTTTCGTCCAAATAAGTGTCATTCCAGCATTTTGCCTTCAAGAGACCTAAAAAGTGAAAAGGAACGATATTAAGCAATAACGGATACAAAAGTGATCAAATAAGGACTTAAACGACCCCTCAAAATGGTACATTTTAAAACCTTATCAGTAGGGCATCGGGTTAAACCATCAACCTCTCCAGGTTCCAAAAGATTTCAAAACCACCTTTCACTTTTACTTTGTATATTACTTTTGATATATATTATTTTTTATTTTGATAAGTTATTTTAAAAAATTATTAGAATCCTATCATATTTTTGAATAGTATATCTAACCTAGTGATTACACTGCTTAGAATACTGATTAGGAATAATTTGTAAGGAGTAATTAACCTTAGGTTATTCATTTTTAAATTTATAATCTCCAAGGATAGTTTAAAAATTGTTAAAACTATACCTAGAAAAGTTTTACACCCATTTGAGGAAGATAAAACATTAAGAGCTCATTTTAAGAAATAAGATTTTTTTTTGAAACACTTTGTGTTAAAATTCTTTATTGGAGATTTATTGTCATTTAAAAAATGACGAAAGGAAAGGAATCTAGTACTAACATTTCGAATAGTACACCCCAAGTTCAATGCCCAATCCTAAAGCCCGCGAATTACTCATTATGGGCAATTCGAATGCAAATCATTCTCGAAGCGAATGGTTTATGGGAAACAATTGAGCCGACTGAAACGACTCAACCCGATAAGAAAAAGCATAAAACCGATATTGCTTTCCTTTATCAAGCCTTACCCGAAGAACAATTACTTCAAATAACAAAGCACAAAACCGCAAAAGACATTTGGAATGCTTTGAAAACTAGACACGTTGGCGAAGACAGAGTTAAACAAGCAAGAATACAAACACTCAAATTCGAATTTGAGATGTTATATATGAAGGAAGATGAAACAATCGACACCTTCACCACAAAACTTACATCACTCGTAAACAAAGCAGCTAGTCTAGGACACAAAATAGAAGATGAAACCTTAGTACGGAAATTACTAAATGCTATACCCCGAAAGGTATCTGCAAATAGTCGCATCTATAGAACAATATTTCGATCTAAGTGAAATGAAATTAGAAGAGGCAATAGGAAGACTTAAGACCTACGAAGAAAGGATTAAGTTCAAGAAAGGAAAACAAGTGGACAATCAAGAAAAACTGATGTTCACACGACATGACATTAGAGGGAAAAATTTCAGAGGACGTGGACGTGGAAAATATAAAGGATGGAAAAACCACGATAAAAATAACCACGAGAAGAAGGATGGAGAAAACACTCACAATCACTTCAACAAACAGAATATTGATTTCAGCAAAGTTAAATGTTACAAGTGCAATAAAATTGGTCATTATGCATCTAAGTGTTATGCAAAACCAAACACTAGTATGCAATCTAATCTTGTCGAGGAGGACTTAGAACCTACCTTATTAATGGCAATACTAGAAGACCCACGTGTAACAAAGCTAGAAGATCAAAAGGTCTCGCTACACGAAGAAGATGTAGGATATAAAGAGACAAGTGTCGATAGTCAATGGTACTTAGACAACGGAGCTAGTAACCATATGACTGGGATAAGAGAACACTTTAAAGAACTAGATGAGAACGTTAGTGGAAAAGTAAGATTCGGAGATGGATCTCATGTAGAGATTAAAGGAAAAGGTTCAATCCTATTAGAATGTGAAGACGAGAAACAAAGAATCATATCTTAAGTCTATTACATTCCAGCTTAAAAAACAACTTATTGAGCCTTGGACAATTTACCGAAATTGGTTGTAAAGTTGTAATGGACGACGATGAACTACGACTTTATGACATGGACAACAAAATCTTCTTGAAAGTCACAAGACAAAGAAACCGTCTATACAAAGCAAGTCTGAAGATAGGCACACCTGTTTGCTTATTAGCAAACTTAAGTGACAACACTTGGTTATGGCACGCATGATTAGGACACCTCAACTTTGAATCATTAAAATCTATGACTCAAAGAGAGTTAGTTCAAGGAATACCTGCTATTAAACATACAACACAAATTTGTGATGTTTGTTTAGTTGGTAAACACAGCAGAGCACCATTTCCCAAGAAAGCAAAAACTAGATCAGCATCACCATTAGATTTAGTTTACGGAGATTTATGTGGACCAATAACACCACCAACACCATCTGGAAAGAAATATATATTCTTGTTAGTAGATGACTACTCAAGATATATGTGGGCGTATTTCCTAAACACGAAAGATCAAGCATTTGATACTTTCAACGAATACAAAGAAACAATAGAGAAGGAGCTAAGGACAACATTGAAAATGTTAAGAACTGATCGTGGAGGAGAATTCACATCTAACGAATTCACTCAATACTGCAAAGAGAACGGCATAGCACGACAACTAACCTCACCTTACTCACCACAACAAAATGGAGTAGTTGAACGAAGAAATAGGACAATCATGTCTACTACGAGATGCATGATGAAAGCAACTAACATGCCACAAAACTTTTGGGCTGAAGCTGTTAGACACACTATATACATTCTAAACAACGTTCCTACAAGAGCCTTAGAAGACATTACTCCATATGAAGCTATCAAGAAAAGAAAGCCAAACTTAGAAACCTTAAGAGTTTTTGGCTGCATAGCATATTCAAAGGTACCATTACAACATTTGACAAAGTTAGATGATAGAAGCAACAAAATGGTATACTTAGGAAGCGAACAAGGATCAAAAGCTTATAGATTGTTTGATCCAACAACACAAAGAATATGTGTTAGTAGAGATGTGAAGTTTAAGGAGGATGAAGCATGGGACTGGAAGGATTACCTGGATAAACACACCAATGATGAACCCGAATGGTTTGACTTCAAAGTCGAAAACCTTGAAGCCACAAACGAACATCAGGAAAACGAAAACCAACCAGATGAAAAAGACAATGATATCCCTGCAAATGATGATCATGAATATGAAACATCAACAACTGACTCACCCTATCAATCACAAACACTTCGCACACCATCTACAATTTCATCACGAATAAATACTCAATTCTCACCAACTACCTCAAGACATTCAACCAATCAAAGTAACTCAACTACAACCCGGAATTTACATCCAGACTTTGATCATACACCATTACAAGGTTTTAGAACGTTGAATGATTTATATGAAAACACCGAGGAAGTTTTACCCGAGCATTTATTACTAGCTGAAGATGAACCCAAGAATTACAAGGAAGCATCGAACGATCAAAAATGGATCGAAGCAATGAAGGTCGAATTAGATTCCATCAATAGAAACAATACATGGGAACTAACCACTCTACCAAAAGGACATAAAGCCATTGGATTAAAGTGGGTATTCAAGACCAAGAAAGATTCTAATGAAAATATAGTCAAGCATAAAGCAAGACTAGTAGCAAAAGGCTACATACAAGATCATGGCATAGACATTGAAGAAGTCTTTGCACCTGTAGCAAGAATGGAAATAGTCCGATTACTATTAGCCATAGCTGCTAATAACAAATGGGAAGTACATCACTTAGACGTCAAATCTGCATTTCTGCATGGAGACTTAAAAGAAGAAGTGTATGTTACACAACCCGAAGGATTTATAAAAGATAATGGAAAAGTCTACAGACTGATAAAAGCTCTATACGGTTTAAGACAAGCACCACGTGCATGGAACATAAAGTTAGACAATACCTTGAAGTCCTTAGATTTCAAGAAGTGCGCTTTAGAACAAGCTGTCTACACGAAGAAATCGAAAGACTCAATACTTCTAGTAGGAGTCTATGTGGATGATTTAATCATCACTGGCACACTAAAGAAAGAAATAGACAAGTTCAAAGCTCAAATGGAAGATAAATTCGAGATGAGTGACCTAGGATTACTATCCTACTACTTAGGAATTGAAGTCACACAAACTGGAGGTGACATATCAATAAAGCAATCTGCTTACGCAAGCAAGATCCTAAAGGAAGTTGGAATGCTAGACTGTAACGAAACTTTAATACCTATGGATCCAGGAACAAGACTAACAAAGAACACTGAAGAAACAATGGTCAACTCAACTGAATACAGAATCTTGATTGGATGCTTACGATATTTGCTACATACAAGACCCGACTTAAGTTATTCCATTGGATTACTTAGTCGTTTTATGCAAGAACCAAAGGAACAACACATGAAAGCTATAAGGCAAGTACTACGCTACGTTAAAGGAACAAAAGGCTATGGAATCACCTACAAGCACAATGGAAGAAAACATATACAAGGCTATAGTGACAGCAGCTACGGAGTCAACACTCAAGAAGGCAAAGGCACTACTGGAATTATCTTCTACTACGGTGAATCACCAATCAGCTGGAGTACACAAAAGCAAGCCACGATAGCTTAATTATCATGTGAGTCCGAATTCATTGCAGCAACAGCAGCAGCAACACAAGCATTATGGTTAAAGAGACTGATAACGCTACACGCGTCGTTCGGGGTCAAAGGAAATTCCTTTTCTTCGAGCAAGTTTTATAACACCCTAGGCAGTGAACCTAATCGTTGTAGTATAGTATTAGGGTAAGCCACGGGTATTGATATCGTTCTCTAGGGGAATAGGAATGCTAGTGAGAAGTTACTACGCTAAGGTTGGAGTTGAGGAAGATTATTTTTTATCTTTTTTATATTTTTTTAGGAAATGGAAATGTACGAATCTCGGGGTTTGGATTTGGGGGTTGGTATTTCTACCGATTACTCTACTTATCTAATTATCTAATTAACTAAGCTAAGGTGAGGATAGTCTATGTCTATTGTTGTGTACTCGTATGATAGTTAAAGATGTGTTTACCTAGATGCTACTACTCCCTAGCTATCTCCTATTGATGGTTGAATTGTCACGTCCTTATTCTTAACGCGTTGTGTTTTCTAAGGTTGTAAGGTGTGCATTCCCTAACTCTTTGAAGTCACCTTTAAGTGTAGTAAACGAAATCCACTAAGTCATTCATAAACTATCAAAGATTTATCAAGTATTAAACATAACGATAGCCTAGTTGCACTCCTAAGCCAATTACAATTAAGATAAGAGACAACCTAACAATAATTAACAACTAGGTTTCATATATCTAAGCAAGCACACAAGTAATTTAGCCGGACATGGTGAACATGCAAGCATACACACAAGTAATTGAAGACATAATTGAATTAATGAAGTAAAACACTTATCTTGATGTAAGATAGGGTTTAGAACCCTAAACTACTGTACAAGACAGCCTTGGTTCGGTTTAGGTTTTTACTCCAAAAGACTACACACTAAAACTGAAACATTCAGATTCTATATATAAGATTACAATCGTGACGGCGTCACCCTTTGAATTGTGACGCCGTCGGGTCGCCGTCATTAGGGTTTCGTCTTGGCCACATTAGTCTTGCGACGGCGTCACCTTGTGCTTGTGACGCCGTCCCCTTCAGTCTCTGACGCCGTCTGGATCAAATCTAGGCCGTCTGAGTTGCGACGGCCTACTTTTTTAAAGCCTGACACCGTCACTTGAAAATAAGCAATTTGGCAACTGTCCCGTCACAGAAGTGCTCCGACGGCGTCGCAGTTAAGCAGTGACGCCGTCCCCTTGTATTTCAGCAGCTTGAGTGTCTCGATTCTTGACTTTGGCCATTTTCTTCGTATATCCGCGCCTTTTCGTCCAAATAAGTGCCATTCCAGCAATTTGCCTTCAAGAGACCTAAAAAGTGAAAAGGAACGATATTAAGTAATAACGGATACAAAAGTGATCAAATAAGGGCTTAAACGACCCCTTAAAAAGGTACATTTTAAAACCTTATCAGAGACTGCTTAGCAAGCTTACACACACGGAAGAAGAAAATGTTACAATACTGGTAGACAATAAGTCCGCCATCGAACTAATGAAGAATCCCGTATTCCACAGAAGAAGTAAGCACATTGATATAAAATACCACTTTATAAGAGAATGCGTTGAAAGAGAAGACCTACAAGTCGAATTCATAAGTGAAGAATTTCAGAAGGCTGACATACTGACAAAGGCATTACTGAAGATCAGATTCCTCACAATGAGACAACTAATTGGAGTCAAAGATCTGAAACAAGCCGATTATGATTAAGGGGGAGAATATTGGGTTAATCACCATCGACCCACTCTAACCCACTTAAACCCATTATGACCCGGTCAACAAAAGTCAATGAAAGTCAACCTTAACGAAAGTCAACAAGAAGCAGTTACAAGAAACGGTTACATAGCAGTTATAGAATAACTGCCACTTTCCCTGAACCATCACAATGGTTCATATGTACCATTTCATTCATTATATATACTTGATACATTTGATGTAAAAACATGATGACATATTATTGATTAATACAAAGACATATTTACGTTTTATTAATCCTGCACATTATTTGGTATACTCTTGATTTAACGTTAAGACCATAGATCCCATTTCAAAGGCCAACATATAAAAAATAATTATAACATATGGTGAAATTTGGTGAGTAGTAATAAAACACATATCTTATCAAGTATGACCTCAACAAAGTCATAAGTGAGGTATCAGCTTGGCAGGCAGGCATGCGTCGGTCATAGGGTTAAGTTTTTGTAAAACTGGTTATAGTCTAGGATTAAAAAATACCCAGTTCTCTATAACTTGGATCTGATACCAATCTATAACACCCCAAAAATGGCACAGCGGAAGCACATAAGTCTCGAGTGCTACTAAATTGATATCACAACACAAGGTATAGAATAACGGATTTTCCTTAAGAAAATTTTCATTCATTGTTGAAAACAAAGTTTGCATCATACTTTTTAGTGCAGCAAACAGGCCCATAATAAAGCGGTCCCCATTTAAGTTTATAATAGAAATCTATGACCATGCCATGCCTTTGCCTTGCCCCTTCAAAGTTAAGCTATCGCCTTTAAACCTGAAAATACATGTTGTGTCAACACGAGGTTGGTGAGTTCATAGGTTTATTCAAATCCAGTAATGTGAATTAAACATTCATTGTTGTGAGCATTGTGTCACGCACAATGTCAAGAAAGTTCGTGTTTACCTTAAAATAAAACTTCATTTGTGGATCGTTTATGGGGAATATATACATTACAACGAATATAATGCTATATAGTGTGACTATTACGCTATCACTAAGTTCATGCAACCAAAGCTACGACAGTGGTGTATGCTAATTATAGTCATACCAATAGGGGCCCATTGAGAGTGCTTATCCTATTACACTCGATTCCGACATGCTACGTTTCGCATTGACCCATGTGTGGCCAACCGAATGGGGGAGTCACCCTCAATAGATCTATATATAACATTCGCGCTTTACAGCAGGAATTGACGATTCATGAGAGTGGGCATATATATTGGATTCAGGGGCTTAGGCTGATTGTGTAAATAGTTTAAATAAAATATTTTTTATGGTCCATAAAATGTTTTTGCGTGATTCTCACATATGTAACCTTAAACAATTGTCCTTGCTAGAAAATAATCAGTTATATAGTAGGTAAATACATCATGCATTCAAATAATCAAATCATTCATTTCAGTCAAACAACACAGTTTGAGTAAGCAGTACACATATTCAGTTAAAAGAAACACTGAATTTAAGTGAGGATGTATCTTCCCCAAAATATTTATAAAATAGGTAAAGTGGGGGCTATGAACTTCCCTCACCAATTAGTCGTCTGAACTGGAATAAATCAAGTAGTGATTGTGAACGGCACCGACACACGACCTAGATTAGTATGACAAGTTTTAGTTTACAGATTTAGTTTTAAGACTCGATGTGTGAAGTCTAAATAAGTTTAAAAGTTTTTAAGTGTTTGTGTTGTTGTTGCTTGTGTGGCAACACTTAAGTTTAAAACATTTTTCTAAATGTTTGTAAGTATTGGCTCTTGGAAGTACATCAGTCTCTAAATAGGCAATAAGAAAAAGCATCAAAGACGGATAAGTCTTCGGTTTGACAGTAACCGAGAGACGATGTACATGAATTAATAAATATTAAACATCGTCAGAATAGGAGAACATTGCTGTTAAAAATGTATATATGTAAAACAAATATTAGTCAACAATATAAAAATGGATATATATATATATATATATATATATATATATATATATATATATATATATATATATAAAAGAAATTGTTTTTAAGTCATGGCTTATTTAAAATTCTTTGAATTTAAAGAAAACTAGTGGATGGTTAGTGTATATTAACTTAAGTCGTGTAAAAAACATTTCGTTTGTCGGTTTTGATAAAAATATGTTAAGTACATATATATGTATTTTGACAAAACTCGGGCATGACCCATATACTTGTTTGGTTTATCCAAGATGACTAGATGTCAAAGTTCTTAGAATAATAAATCGTTTTACATTGTTTAGTACTGATCTGATCCGAACCGTCAAGTCTTCTCACGCAAGCTAGCCACTTGTGAATGACCAACCGTAAGAAACTCAAAACAGTTCACACACCAATGCAATTTAGATCAGAGGAATATAGTGTTTCCCCGGGTCGTTAAGTCCCAACGAGGTGTGAATACTGTAATACAACGACTGTGTATGCTAAAATGATATAGAATATACAAAAAACAGGAATCTGATTAACTAACACTGAATGTGAATAATAATAGCTCTGTCACAGCTATGTCGTTAAAAACGTGCAATCAGAAACCTAAAAACGTAAAAGATATATAAACGTACGTTTAACCTAAATTAAACGTAACAGTATAAAAACAAATCGATTATAACTATAGTAGGGATTTGCATGTCTTAGCGACTTAAATGCAAATTAAGAAAATTAAAAAGCTAAAATATATTAAATAAACGCTATCACTATTTTTACAATGATGAACGTTTAAAACCTAAAACGTACGTTTAAATAAAATTACGTAAACGTACAAAATAAAACGTGAGAACTAAGAAATAAAAGTCCTAAAAATATGAAAATGACATTTTTACAAACCTAATGATAAAAGAAAATTTATAGAAAAAGAAAATTATTTTTAAAACTTATTTATTTAATTATTATTAATTAAAAACTAATTAAATGTATTTAATAATGGATTAAATAATAAGAAAATCTAAAATTAACTTAAATAAATGAAATAAAGAATCTGAAAAATCTAAAATATTATAAAATAAATTTTAAAACTGAAAATGTATTTTTTACACAATTATTCTATTTATTAATAATTATTTACTATTATTAATTACTAAAAACTATTATTGATTTATTAAAAATATTAAATGATTAAAGAAAAATCTGAAACTTTTTACAAAATTCTACAATAAATAAAAGAAGCTAGGAAAAATATAAAAACTATATGTACTTAACAAAAATAAGCTAATAAGCAATTAAGCTTTTAAGGAAAAGCTATCACTTAGCTTAAAAAGGAGCTTTTTGGTTTTTTTCTGTTTTCTGGATCAAACATATATTAATATTAGACATGTATTAAGAATATTGGACTATACATACCAAGGTATAAGCAGTTTCAAGGCTTGTAGCTTATTCAGTGAGCTTTTAAGCTAACTGTTTGGCTATAAGCTTGAAACAAGCTTATAAAAGCTGTACAAAGGAAAAACAAAGGACCAGGAACATGCACACAAGCCAAATGGCCAAGTATAAACATGTGTGTACACTGGAATAGCTCAAATGAGCAAAGTGTGAACTTGTGGTTTAGACAGTCAAGCCTTTGGATGGAATGGAGGCTTCAAGGAGCCTGTAACAAGCTCCACACAGGAAATAAAAGGGAAAAATAAATGCATATAAGCTAGATGGACAAGTATGCACAGGCATGTGTACTGACTATCACTCATAAGCTTGCAATAAGCTCATAAGCTCTAACAGTTAACACAGATCCAAACACCCCTTGCTACTAATTAGAGTGGCCATTTAAGCTGAGTGCATAAGCTTGATAGGCAAAAATGAGAATTGGAGTAGCAAGCTGGGCTGGTGAGGGTTCCAAAACACCAAAACTCAACCTGTGGGGGTCACAGATGAGATTTTGAGAAGCTTATGAAAATCCTCCCAAATGACTGAGTTCTTAGTATACTCAGACATGGGACAAACAAAAAGCTCATTGCAGCCCTTATTAACAAGCTGCAATATGGAAAATAAGTACAGGATCAAAGAGTTTAGTGGATGAGCTTTCCAAAAAACTAAACCACACAAGCTCTAAATCAATAATAAGCTTTTAAAGCTGTAGGTAATGGTGCAAGTTCAAAGATATGAACTGTTGTGAGTGGGCAAACTACAAGCTCTAATTGACTTATCAAAGAAGCTCATGAGAGCTCAACCAACACTGAGACATTGAGTATGAATGATTAGCTTCTCAAGAAGCCAGAATTCACAAGCTCAAGCTTAGTGGGGAACTTTCCATAGGCATGGGAAAACCACTCCACTTCCACTGTTTGCTTCAGTGGAAGGAGTAAGATGGGACAACATAAGGGGTATGATTAAGCTAAGTAGATAAGCTAAAAACTGAAATATAATCATACACCTAAAGACTAGGACATACAGGCAACATAAAGAAGCTATGTGCACAAGCTAGGCCCAAGTAATGAAGCTTATGCAAGCTTATCAACTTGACACCTAAACCTGTGCACAGGGCAAAACTGGGCATAAATAAGCTAAAAATAAGCACTTAAACATAACATATAGACATTAACAAAAATACAATAAGCTAGATTAGCAACACATCTAAAACATACTAAAAGCACAGAACATAAAATTAAATAACAAAAGCACAATAAAATTACTAAGTTTATTCAAAAACGACTTAATTGAAAATTTGACTTTTTAACTAAAAACTAAAAGTTGACTCAAGTGAATTTAGAAACTAATCTATTGAATTAATATGTTATATTATGCTATAATGACACTGAATTAAGCAAACTTAATAACTTTAAAGCTAATATTATGGAGATAGACTTGAAAAACTTTGACAGACAAAGAATTAGAAAAGATTAAAGGCAATTTGACTATTAACTATATAAAAACTGGATTTGATTACTTAGCTGAGTTATATGATCAATATGCATCATACATCAAATAAGAATAACAACACACACCAGCATAAACACAGAAAAGACAGCAAATCCATTTATGAGACCTATATTATCCACAGTGAACACTGATGTGAGTTTGAAGATGAATCTGACCATATACACATTACCATTGAGCTTAAAGGCTTGTCACTTCCTCAAATGGCCTAATGGGTCATGTATACACAGAAATAAACAACACAAACAACCTCAAGATCCTAAATCATACCAAATCCAAACAGCCCTTTAAACTTCACTTGTCACATGAATCTTAAAGTATTCAATGAATCTGAGTACAAACCTGATTCCTAACATATTATTATTACATAAGTAAATCAATTAAGCATAAAAACTTCAAGAACTCAATCAGAAACACAGATTTGTCAAATATGCATTTTGACTGAGTGATTTTAATTCTAGGCACAAGTGAAACTTAATAAACAAACTACTAGTATTAAGCTATAATAACACTAAACAACAACAAATAAGCATAAAGATACAGAAATCACAACATATAATAAATAGGAATAGTAAATTGCAAAAATTAGAGAATAATGCTTACAAATGAGAATAGGACTGAGACATAGAACAAATGGACAAGGTTACACCTATTAGCTTACCAATAAGCTCCTAATACCCATAGCACTCCAAATTCAACCCTGCTTCATCATCTTCTTCATTATCCCAATATTTTTGCTTATTTTTCCATTTTCTCTATTTTTTTTAGTGATTTTCTATTTTAAAGATTCAAACTGAATTATTGTATCTAAAAGCTATTTAAGCTTTGTCAGGAGCCTAAATTATCTATTAGAGTCCATTAATCCACTATGATCCAACAAGAGATTTAAAGACAGGAAATTTAAATTGACAATAAATTAAAAGATATGAAATTTAAAGATAGGGAACAATTAAACTGAATTTAAAGGTTCATTACACTAATTTAAGATAAAATATAACATTTGAAAGATTAAAAGACATTTTAACTAAGAAAAGCAGTAAAAGTTACATCTACGTGACTATGGCTTAAGGCCAAAAGTGCTTGTTTCCTTCTCCTTCTTCTCTCTTTTATAGTGTTCTGAGTTCCACTTGAGTTGTCAGTCAAATCCCACTTCAATTGGTAGCCATTGGATGGCTCAAACTAATCCTATCCATCAAAACTGATTTTGGCGCCAATATTCTTCATAGCAGGTTTTAATCAATAAATGCAGTGGTTTGAAGCAATTAAGGGTTTTTGGTGTTAGTGGAGGTGGAGGGAACAAGGTAAGGGGGGTTGGAGAAAACATGGAAAACCATGACTGGTTTTTGGGATTGCAGTGTTTGTGAGAGAGAGCTACAGTGTTGGCGGTTTTTGCCTTGTTTGACTTTATTTGACCGTTTATATAATAACGGGGTGGGTTGGTTTTGGGCCAAAGGCTGGGTTGGATATTGGATTTGGGTTTGTGTATGATAAGGTGTCCGTTTGGTTTAGTATGAATAACAAGGACCAAAAATGTAATTTCACCAAACTTCAAGGACTGATCTTGCCAACTTTCCAAACTTATCACAAGGACCAATTTTGACAAACTTTGATAATACAAGGATCCTTTTTGCCTAAATTCCATTTTAAAAGGTCCAAGGACTAATTTTGCAATTTTCCAAAGTTTAGGGACCTTTCTTGCCAACTGACCATAAACTCATTCAAGGATCATTTTTAACAACTTAGAAGATTTCAGGGACCTTGAATGACAAAGCTTCACATTTTTGAATTCCAGGGACTAGATTTGACAACTTTTAAAACTTGGGGGACTAAAACTGCCAATTTTGCAAACTTGAATCATTTTTCATCTGATTTTGATATTTTTGCATTTAAAATACATAAAACACTGATTTGTGATATTTTGATCATTTTGATGTGTTTCTGAGTGTTTTCAGATGATTTTGTAGTCTATACAGTACAAAAATGATGAGTATTTAGACACTCATCAATCCCCCACACTGAGATATTGCTAGTCCCTAGCAATGATTTGAACTTTAATGGATTTTAAAAACTCTTTACCAAAAGCCATCACTTCTGGAGTAGCCAAATGTTTCAGTTCAAGTAAGAACTATGGTACACTGATAACCATCTGATTTATTGGCAAATCATAAACCATATAACGGATTTGATGTGTCTTTACCTGTAGCCGTTTGCTCAGGACTAGCCAACTCTTAGATAAATTATCAGTATTATCTTTGGTGAGCTGATTACCAATTATGGTTTTTCCACTGCCTTTACCACAAGCCATAATCTTGCGGGCTAGCCAACTCTTCACTAGTTTAAAGATATGGTGAGTTGAACACCATACAATTTTGGGCAAATTGCAAGCCATAAACGGATTTGATATATCTTTACCAAGAGCCGTTTGCTCCTGGATTAGCCAATCCTTTTGTCTTACAGACAAGGCGGACTGATAACCAAGCTAAGTAAGTGTAGAACACTTACTCAAAAAAAAAAATTGGCCAAAAACGGGGGAATTGGGTAGATAATATATGAAATTCGTGAGAATTCCCCCCCACACTTAGAAATGAATATTGCCCTCAATATTCAAAGTACCGGCGATTATGCCGAAACATAGAACGTAAAAGGGAAATATTACGGCCATTATTTTAAAAGATTTCTTTTTTTTTTTTTTTTTTTTTTTTTTTTTTTTTTTTTTTTTAGAAACTTATATATATACACAACATGTGGGCAACCCCCCCCACACTAGGGTGATAGAAAGGGGGTAAGAAGACAGAAATATGGGTGAAAACCCATATGGTGAGTGCTACTGTTTTTGGTTACCGAGTCGCTAGCTTGACTCGACCCCGAATTAAATTGGTTCATGGGGAAGCTGAGTGGGATTGCCACTCAAAGATTGGGTGAGAAATTGGAGTGGAATTGCCACTCACAGAATTATGAATAATCATCACTTAAGATGAGTCTAAGAATCTTAGAAAGAAACTCAGAAAAGGCGAGAATAATCTTTTTGAATTTTGATTTTATAAAAAGAAATGGAAAATATTTTTGTATTTTTAGACTTTTATATATATAGAAAGAAAAGGAAAATATTTTTGTGTTTTTTATTGTTTTTAGAATGAAAATATGATATTATATATATTATACACAAGGGATAGATATAAAACACAAGTACGTTATACGCAGCACACCTCCCCGGCAGCGGCGCCAAAATTTGATCTGATCCGAACCGTCAAGTCTTCTCACGCAAGCTAGCCACTTGTGAATGACCAACCGTAAGAAACTCAAAACAGTTCACACACCAATGCAATTTAGATCAGAGGAATATAGTGTTTCCCCGGGTCGTTAAGTCCCAACGAGGTGTGAATACTGTAATACAACGACTGTGTATGCTAAAATGATATAGAATATACAAAAAACAGGAATCTGATTAACTAACACTGAATGTGAATAATAATAGCTCTGTCACAGCTATGTCGTTAAAAACGTGCAATCAGAAACCTAAAAACGTAAAAGATATATAAACGTACGTTTAACCTAAATTAAACGTAACAGTATAAAAACAAATCGATTATAACTATAGTAGGGATTTGCATGTCTTAGCGACTTAAATGCAAATTAAGAAAATTAAAAAGCTAAAATATATTAAATAAACGCTATCACTATTTTTACAATGATGAGCGTTTAAAACCTAAAACGTACGTTTAAATAAAATTACGTAAACGTACAAAATAAAACGTGAGAACTAAGAAATAAAAGTCCTAAAAATATGAAAATGACATTTTTACAAACCTAATGATAAAAGAAAATTTATAGAAAAAGAAAATTATTTTTAAAACTTATTTATTTAATTATTATTAATTAAAAACTAATTAAATGTATTTAATAATGGATTAAATAATAAGAAAATCTAAAATTAACTTAAATAAATGAAATAAAGAATCTGAAAAATCTAAAATATTATAAAATAAATTTTAAAACTGAAAATGTATTTTTTACACAATTATTCTATTTATTAATATTTATTTACTATTATTAATTACTAAAAACTATTATTGATTTATTAAAAATATTAAATGATTAAAGAAAAATCTGAAACTTTTTACAAAATTCTAAAATAAATAAAAGAAGCTAGGAAAAATATAAAAACTATATGTACTTAACAAAAATAAGCTAATAAGCAATTAAGCTTTTAAGGAAAAGCTATCACTTAGCTTAAAAAGGAGCTTTTTGGTTTTTTTCTGTTTTCTGGATCAAACATATATTAATATTAGACATGTATTAAGAATATTGGACTATACATACCAAGGTATAAGCAGTTTCAAGGCTTGTAGCTTATTCAGTGAGCTTTTAAGCTAACTGTTTGGCTATAAGCTTGAAACAAGCTTATAAAAGCTGTACAAAGGAAAAACAAAGGACCAGGAACATGCACACAAGCCAAATGGCCAAGTATAAACATGTGTGTACACTGGAATAGCTCAAATGAGCAAAGTGTGAACTTGTGGTTTAGACAGTCAAGCCTTTGGATGGAATGGAGGCTTCAAGGAGCCTGTAACAAGCTCCACACAGGAAATAAAAGGGAAAAATAAATGCATATAAGCTAGATGGACAAGTATGCACAGGCATGTGTACTGACTATCACTCATAAGCTTGCAATAAGCTCATAAGCTCTAACAGTTAACACAGATCCAAACACCCCTTGCTACTAATTAGAGTGGCCATTTAAGCTGAGTGCATAAGCTTGATAGGCAAAAATGAGAATTGGAGTAGCAAGCTGGGCTGGTGAGGGTTCCAAAACACCAAAACTCAACCTGTGGGGGTCACAGATGAGATTTTGAGAAGCTTATGAAAATCCTCCCAAATGACTGAGTTCTTAGTATACTCAGACATGGGACAAACAAAAAGCTCATTGCAGCCCTTATTAACAAGCTGCAATATGGAAAATAAGTACAGGATCAAAGAGTTGAGTGGATGAGCTTTCCAAAAACTAAACCACACAAGCTCTAAATCAATAATAAGCTTTTAAAGCTGTAGGTAATGGTGCAAGTTCAAAGATATGAACTGTTGTGAGTGGGCAAACTACAAGCTCTAATTGACTTATCAAAGAAGCTCATGAGAGCTCAACCAACACTGAGACATTGAGTATGAATGATTAGCTTCTCAAGAAGCCAGAATTCACAAGCTCAAGCTTAGTGGGGAACTTTCCATAGGCATGGGAAAACCACTCCACTTCCACTGTTTGCTTCAGTGGAAGGAGTAAGATGGGACAACATAAGGGGTATGATTAAACTAAGTAGATAAGCTAAAAACTGAAATATAATCATACACCTAAAGACTAGGACATACAGGGAACATAAAGAAGCTATGTGCACAAGCTAGGCCCAAGTAATGAAGCTTATGCAAGCTTATCAACTTGACACCTAAACCTGTGCACAGGGCAAAACTGGGCATAAATAAGCTAAAAAATAAGCACTTAAACATAACATATAGACATTAACAAAAATACAATAAGCTAGATTAGCAACACATCTAAAACATACTAAAAGCACAGAACATAAAATTAAATAACAAAAGCACAATAAAATTACTAAGTTTATTCAAAAACGACTTAATTGAAAATTTGACTTTTTAACTAAAAACTAAAAGTTGACTCAAGTGAATTTAGAAACTAATCTACTGAATTAATATGTTATATTATGCTATAATGACACTGAATTAAGCAAACTTAATAACTTTAAAGCTAATATTATGGAGATAGACTTGAAAAACTTTGACAGACAAAGAATTAGAAAAGATTAAAGGCAATTTGACTATTAACTATATAAAAACTGGATTTGATTACTTAGCTGAGTTATATGATCAATATGCATCATACATCAAATAAGAATAACAACACACACCAGCATAAACACAGAAAAGACAGCAAATCCATTTATGAGACCTATATTATCCACAGTGAACACTGATGTGAGTTTGAAGATGAATCTGACCATATACACATTACCATTGAGCTTAAAGGCTTGTCACTTCCTCAAATGGCCTAATGGGTCATGTATACACAGAAATAAACAACACAAACAACCTCAAGATCCTAAATCATACCAAATCCAAACAGCCCTTTAAACTTCACTTGTCACATGAATATTAAAGTATTCAATGAATCTGAGTACAAACCTGATTCCTAACATATTATTATTACATAAGTAAATCAATTAAGCATAAAAACTTCAAGAACTCAATCAGAAACACAGATTTGTCAAATATGCATTTTGACTGAGTGATTTTAATTCTAGGCACAAGTGAAACTTAATAAACAAACTACTAGTATTAAGCTATAATAACACTAAACAACAACAAATAAGCATAAAGATACAGAAATCACAACATATAATAAATAGGAATAGTAAATTGCAAAAATTAGAGAATAATGCTTACAAATGAGAATAGGACTGAGACATAGAACAAATGGACAAGGTTACACCTATTAGCTTACCAATAAGCTCCTAATACCCATAGCACTCCAAATTCAACCCTGCTTCATCATCTTCTTCATTATCCCAATATTTTTGCTTATTTTTCCATTTTCTCTATTTTTTTTAGTGATTTTCTATTTTAAAGATTCAAACTGAATTATTGTATCTAAAAGCTATTTAAGCTTTGTCAGGAGCCTAAATTATCTATTAGAGTCCATTAATCCACTATGATCCAACAAGAGATTTAAAGACAGGAAATTTAAATTGACAATAAATTAAAAGATATGAAATTTAAAGATAGGGAACAATTAAACTGAATTTAAAGGTTCATTACACTAATTTAAGATAAAATATAACATTTGAAAGATTAAAAGACATTTTAACTAAGAAAAGCAGTAAAAGTTACATCTACGTGACTATGGCTTAAGGCCAAAAGTGCTTGTTTCCTTCTCCTTCTTCTCTCTTTTATAGTGTTCTGAGTTCCACTTGAGTTTTCAGTCAAATCCCACTTCAATTGGTAGCCATTGGATGGCTCAAACTAATCCTATCCATCAAAACTGATTTTGGCGCCAATATTCTTCATAGCAGGTTTTAATCAATAAATGCAGTGGTTTGAAGCAATTAAGGGTTTTTGGTGTTAGTGGAGGTGGAGGGAACAAGGTAAGGGGGGTTGGAGAAAACATGGAAAACCATGACTGGTTTTTGGGATTGCAGTGTTTGTGAGAGAGAGCTACAGTGTTGGCGGTTTTTGCCTTGTTTGACTTTATTTGACCGTTTATATAATAACGGGGTGGGTTGGTTTTGGGCCAAAGGCTGGGTTGGATATTGGATTTGGGTTTGTGTATGATAAGGTGTCCGTTTGGTTTAGTATGAATAACAAGGACCAAAAATGTAATTTCACCAAACTTCAAGGACTGATCTTGCCAACTTTCCAAACTTATCACAAGGACCAATTTTGACAAACTTTGATAATACAAGGATCCTTTTTGCATAAATTCCATTTTAAAAGGTCCAAGGACTAATTTTGCAATTTTCCAAAGTTTAGGGACCTTTCTTGCCAACTGACCAAAAACTCATTCAAGGATCATTTTTAACAACTTAGAAGATTTCAGGGACCTTGAATGAAAAAACTTCACATTTTTGAATTCCAGGGGCTAGATTTGACAACTTTTAAAACTTGGGGGACTAAAACTGCCAATTTTGCAAACTTGAATCATTTTTCATCTGATTTTGATATTTTTGCATTTAAAATACATAAAACACTGATTTGTGATATTTTGATCATTTTGATGTGTTTCTGAGTGTTTTCAGATGATTTTGTAGTCTATACAGTACAAAAATGATGAGTATTTAGACACTCATCAAGTACTCGAATAAGTTTTTGTATAAGTTTAAAAAGAGTAGAATCAAATTTAAGGAAGGCAAATATGGCAATATTAACTAAGAGCCTTAAAATGATTTAACTTACATTTTTCAATATAGTTTAGTTTTAATATATAAACAGTTACGGGTTTGTAGTAGAAGTGAATGCTTATTTTCCACGATATGTTACGTTCGAGTAAGTAAATCATGCGACGGGTTGATAAGTCAAAATAAGTCGGGAATAAGCCGAAGCAAACAAGTAATTCAAACGCACCATAGTTGGATCAAGTGGGCCTTGGCCCACACACACCCCTCAACACATACCAATAACACAAGCCCAAAATTAAGTCAAAGTTAATCCAATTTAATTAAAACATTTACGCATTTTTAAACCCAAATTAACACACCCTCAAATTTCAATGCGCTCGGCCCATTGCTCTTAACAACTAAACACACCCAATTGTGACCTGCTAGCCACGCGTACACACAAACACAAGGACATTTACACAATAAACTGGAAGAACAAGCTCAGCCAAAAGCACCTATATTGGCTAAAAAACACCAAACAACGCCCACAATAATTTTACAAAATACGTTGGACACTAGGCTCGAACAAACGCATCCTTGTACATTTGTGATCGATTTAAAAATCAAGGAAGTAATTTAACACACCCTCTTGGTGTTTCTGTGGTTGAACCAAGACTCGGTACAATAAACGAAGTCACAACACACAACCAAAACAAACTAGTTTTCACTAACCAAATTTATCTCAACAAAGTAGTTAATGAAATAAAGTAGACAAATCCAAGTCGGATCCCCTCAAGGGTTAAAAATTACCGAACAAGATTAACTATAACATAAGAATCACTCACAACCTAAGTAAATTCAACGTGAGATTTTAAGCAACCACGAAAAGATTCAAGACCCATATCGGGTCGTACGGGTTTGACCCGACAGGGTTGCAACCCGACTCGACAATAACCAACATAACCAAACACCATTCTAAACGAGTTTATCAAAGCATTTTAATCCAATTTAAATTCCATAAATGCTTAACAAAGCCGCTAATATTCGGTTTTAAATCAATATTAACAAGGAAAGATGGAGACATGGACACCGTTGGTTCGACCAACAGTGGTTTCGACCACCAAAACAATACCAACCCATATCAATCTCAGATAAACTAATAAGCAAGGAAATAAGAAAATTACAAATAAACACTTCAATCCATGAGCCAATCCTAGTTTTAGTTTGCTTGTTATTATTTTGCCACACCAACAATAATTCAAAAGCTAAGAAAAAAAATCAATCTGATCATGTAAGATAATTGATATCATAATACCACAATATATTAGAGTTTAGATCGTGTGAATCTAGAGAGAGAAAGAGATAGAATGAGATGTTTTAGAGAGAGAAACAAAAATTACAAGTTTAGATTACTTTGAACATCCCTCTCCCTTGTGGGAAGAGGGCTATTTATACAACTTAATACGCCCTCCTTCGGGCTGTGGATCAGGCATACAGTGGGTAAAGACCCGTCCTTCTTCCACGGTGTTACTTATACTATTATAAAATAACTAATTAACGTTGAGTCTACGAGCTAACTTCTGCTAGACTATAGTTGGGGTGACCGACACTTCAATATGGATTTACTAAATCCTAAAAATATCCCCCTAAGGGAGGTCACCCCATGAATTACATTTTAAATCATAGCATTCTATCTTTAACTTCATACTCGAGCTCGTAGACTTTGAAGCTTCCCTATAATTAACTTTACATTTATCAGTAGTGTTTCTTTGGTATGAATGTTTCTTTGTCATGTGATCACGAGCTTTCATTTAGATCATCAGCTACATAGAATCTCTAGCTCATCGTATGAAGTGTTGCCATTATGTGATGTTGTGACTTTTAGACCGACATGCTCACAATTTTGGATCATGACATCATTTCATCAGAGTTGCAAAAGCTTTGTTGTATGTTTTGATAGTCACGATTTTCTTTAAATATGAGTGTGAGATGTGAGCATGCGGTTATAAATTGACGCCTCATCGGCCATCAGCTGCAATCATCAGGAGTTCCTACAAACGACAGTTAGCAAAAAACACACGAAAGTGTCTTTGTTCACTTTTTTTGAATATGGTTGCAAGAACCACGGTTCCCCGTTGATCAGTATAAATACTGCCTGTGATTGGGTAGAGTTCTGAAGAATCTCCTTGACAGGTTTTCGCAGCTGTACTAGCCGTTCTCAAATCGGAGCATTTCAAAGCAGACAACATGGAGTGAGTGAACCAGTGAATTGACATTCACTGATTAATGAGAAATTGATTTGATAAACAATGGCGTATTGCTGATTAAAGAGGTTTTTGCAATACGACGAAGGTTTTATGAATTAAATCAAGATTCAACCAAAAATACTTTTGTTTGAAAACATTAATGCGCAGTCGATGTGCTAGAAAACACTGTATGTGCACATCAGAAGGTTTTTCCAAAAGTATCCATCAATTCATAACCTGGACCAAGGTTGATTCAAGATTGAACCGACCCATCGTTTCTATCCAGTCGTCACAAGCTTGATCTTTTGAAAATATCTCATATGTCACCCACCAAGAGCTTGTTTGATGTTGACTCTAGAAGGATTTCCATCTTAATTGTGAATATTTTACATATCACTCGGATGTTCTGGCAATACCACAAGGATAATGCGTAGGACTCTCAATATATATTTATTCTTACTTTTCACATTGTGTGAAATAGCAAGTCATCATGAATGTATGTCCTAATGAGATTTATTGATGATCTCTTGGCTCTAGACTCAATTGTGCACTTTGGGTTTCCTGAGCGGATACTAGGGAGAAGGTCTCCTTCTTCAATATCAACTATCTCTAAGAGAAAGTCGATAGATTATTTAGGTTCCCCGTGAGAATGAAACAAGTCCTTTGAAGAGAACTTGAGTAGCTTGGGAAGTTTAGTGCAGTGCGTCACTGGGTCCATGACGTCTTGTCTTCAATACCGGCATTGCCTTAGTAACCACCAGTAGCATATGTATTGAACACGGTTTCTGCCCTAAGGTTGAATTATTGGAGGGCTATTTCTTTTCACCCTTTTCACTTTTCATTTCTTTTTCATTCTTCAACCCATTTAGTGCTTACCGAGACTTCATTACTAGAACATTGTTGGTTTATTCCAGTTATAGCTCTATCTCAGTCGGCACTCTTCCCTTATTCTCACTTTTCTCCTTCTTTTTTTTTCAATATACCTAAGGACTTCTACACTATCTAGTGGATTGTCCCTGGGTAGATCCCTCTGGCTCTGGCGGGATCATGGGAACTAATACCTAACTCTACCATCCTTATAACTCCAATACATAAAGTAAAATGGTCGGTCTTTGTGGTACAGTTCTTTCCGTCTTGAATACAAATGAAAATCATTTAGAAAATCAATCAAGGTACTTGTGATATGAAATCAAAGCATTTTGTACCTTAATAGTTTTGATCTTTCATAAATGCTTCCCCTCAACATGTGCATAGGCTTTTGAAATCATTTTGCACATGGAGGAAGAAATGCTTGTTCGAGTTTTTATAAATGCTCTCCCTCAACATGTGCATCGTGCATTTTTGAGATAATTTAGCACATGGAGGAAGGAGTGTTTTGAAGCACTTTTCATAAAACCATTTAAAATTAATCAAGGTACTTATGATAAAACATTGATGCCTTAGTACCTTGATAGTTTATTAGATTTTGAAATGCTCCCCCTAAATATGTGCATCAATTTTTGAAAAAGTTTAGCACATATTGGAGAGCAGCCTATACTTTGAGTCGTAAAAGATCACATTTTATCAGATTCCATATTTATATCACATTATCTCTCCCATTCAAAAATTTCAAATCCTTTGAGATTTTGGATCCAAAGTGATTTAAATATGTTAGAAAAATTTGGAGAAAATGTGGTCTGATTAAATTTATTATGACAAGAAACATTACAGTGCTCCCCCTCAATTTGAGATGTAGATTACAAGCCACAAAACTAACACTACTAGATACTGCAGAGTTATATATGTTCATATTACAACACCACACCACACATAAAAGTTCTAAAAATAAAAATCACAGAAAGGATATGATCATTCATTTTGCTGTAGATGTTTGTAGTGCCCTTCACGAACTCTTCCGCCTACAAAACTCTCCAAGCTTCGGAAGATTCTCTTAGTCTTAAGCCTTTTCCCGATAGCATATATGAAGGCCTCACTCATTTCCACATCCTTTGCAGTCCAAAACCTTGTACTCGTCCCTAGACTCATCCTGATCTTGTACTCCTTCACCCGGTAATCCAAAGCTTCTTCAATTTGATGAAGAGTACCATCACTGAAATTGTATAACCCATTCAGCCTCATGATCATCCTGGCCCCGTATTTGTCAGTAAAGACAACAGCTCATGGAGATTCGATTACTGAGTAGTCATGCTTGAATTCGAACCCTGTAGCTTCCCATCGAGGCTTAGTTAGGTTGACTTAAGTCTGGTAACTCTCCATTCCAAGCTGAAAGTCCCCAAATCTTATGACTAAACCTCTTATCCATGAATTGACTGCTGCAGCAAGTGTCTCCTTGTCACGAGGAGGTAGGTGATCAAGATGGCCTTGGAGGTTCAACATATAAAGATCTTCGAAGTCGTTGGGGTAAAAGTTCTTGAATTCATTCTCCTCTATTATATGTTCTTTCTGATCATCTCTGTGGAGGAAAATTTTCTTCAAGTGATCGTATCCGTACATAGGAAATATCTCCACGCTAACTACACTCAAGATACACATTTGAGTTCGAATAGCCCTTCGACTCTTTTCAGCACCGTGTCTATCAATGTAGAAGCGATTTTTGTTAAACCATCAGCGTGAGATTCCATACGAAGCAACAACGTCGTACTCATACTCCTTTTCAGCCCAAAATTGATCTGGAACCATCTGCTGTAAACCAGCACCAGGATAGTTGGCAGCCTTCATTTTAGAGATCGATAGAGCAGGTATGCTTCCCTTGTTCCCGACACGCATATAATCGAGATCCTTGTTGAAGAAGAAGTCAGATTGAATGGTTACTTAACCAGGTGGACCACCTAGTGGAAGTGGTTTGTTGACGTTGAACTTGAGCATATTATCGTCCACTTGATCTGTCAACAGCTTGTAACACTCCTCCATTTGGTACTGCAAGTGAGCCACATTCGGATGAAAGACCTTTACAATATCATAGGCTGGGCCTTCCAGATCTTTTGGTGTAAGCTTTGAGATCCCTTGCCTCTCACAGTACCATTTAATGAAGCTTCTTATATCCCCGGTTATGTTCAGCAGCGATTCCTCTAGTGGGGCAACATGGTTGGCAACAATGGCATTTGCCCTGTTGTGGTTCGGAGTGATCAAATCAGAAGAAGGAATAGTCCAAGTAGGTTCTGGAGTTGCCGATCGTTCTTCCTTCCACCAATCCTAAGTCATTGCTTTGGTAGGAGCAGACCAAGATGACTTAGAACTTTCAGCATCATTTTCCCCCATGAATGTTTTCCACCAGTTGTCATTACGAGTCACCTTAGGAATATGTCTGGTGGAAACATCCTCTTCATCTGAATCCGACTCCTGACTAAGAATCGATTCCTCATTCATTTCGAGATCTTCAGGAATTTTAGAGAAAGTTGGAGTGAATCTAGAGTCAAATGGGATGAAGTTTTGGCTGACTTGTGAGAACCTTGGCCAGCTGAGGATCCTGGTTAACCTAATGATGGTGGAGTAGGAGGTGTTGGATTAGTCTTTGTAGCATCGAAACTACCAGAAGTTCCACCGGTTCCTGAAGAATCAGCACCACCGGAAGGTGGAGGTGGAGGAGCCCCAGATGGAGATTTTGGCAAGTCATATCTCCTCTCCTTCTTTTCCTTGCGTTCCCCGATATCCTTAAAATACTGAACATAGTTATCATGGTCCATTGACTTTTGAAGAGCTTCGTATAATTGCATGTGGTCTTCATGCTCCTTGTGTTCATTAGTCTCATAAGAATATCTTTCATGTCTGATGTAGTGAGATCTCTGAACCTTGTATACAAAGGAGCTTTCATTGCCCATTCGACCGAGTCTTTAACTTGATCTTCTATAGCATTAATCACCTCATGATCGAAGTTAAGACGTTCCAACTTTGACAAGCGAAGCTCGTGATGTTTAACTTTATTTGGTAGGTTTTTCTGTTCAAGGACTTCAAGACGTTTCAGAGCTTCTTCTAGTTTCAGCTCTATATTGGTGCTTGTAGGTGGTGGTGGTGGGAGTGCGGTTGTAGAAACGGTTGTTGTAGTAGCTTCGGTTGTTACGGGAGGTGGAAGTGTTGTTGATGGTGTAGCTACTGAAGGTGTTGGTGTGGGAACCGTCATAGATGGAACATTAGATGTATCCTGTTGAATGGTGACAAAATACATGGATACAACTTCATTTTCTTCGTTTTCCTTCTCAGCATCACCATCAGATGGTTTATCTTCAAGGAATTGGTCCCCAAAGTTGAAGTCTTGCTCAAGGTTTTGATATGACGATAGGGTTCCGGTAGAATTGTTTGTTTCATCCAGGTGCTCTTGATCATCAGTTCTTTGCTTGAGATTTTCCTAGAGATTTGGATAAGACTATTTCACAAACTCTTCTACTGCTAGCACACTATCTTGAACACCAGTCTCTATTTCCTTGTTCCTTAAGTCAGACCCTTCAATGGTACCATTTTCTGTAAGAGACTTTTTCTGGAATTCAGGTTCATTCATATCAACATTACCACCCTCGTTCTCCTGAGTGTCTGACTCTGTGTCACTAGAGTCGTCATTGAGTTCAGGAGTTGGAGAACGTTCCCCTTCAGCTCCACTTGGCTCCTTAGCAGATGATGATTCTGTGATTCGTTTCTGGAGTACATATTTGGTAGTGGTCTTGGGAGCTGGAGAAGAAATATTCAACAACGTCTGAGCAACCTACTCAACATCCTCAACAGCTTTTTCCTTTCCTTTGCCATCAACTTCTGGAAGGGAGTGACGTAACCCAGAGTCTAGTTCATTAATGGTCACACCCTTCCTTGGTCGTCTCGCCGACTCCTCTTGTTCCCGTAAACTGCATCAATGCCCTTTTGAAGGTTGATGTCATCTACATCCTTAAGAGCAGGCCCGGTCCTTTGTTTCTTGGACCCTCTTCCTTTACTCGCTCTACCATTTCTCTTCTTCTTGCTTGGGGTGGAGGAATCACCGGTAGTAGATTTTTCTTGTCCTTTCTTAGGAAGGGTGGCATATGATGCTTTGGATGACTTTGATGATGTTTTAGTTGATTTTCTTGGTGTTGGATTAGGTGATTCACCGGCAATAGAATTGGTTGCTTTGTCCACATAATCTTGGAAGTATTTGGTATTGAGAATATCGTCCGTAATGAGAGCATCTGGAACCGCCTTGCCAAAAATCTCCTGATTCGATCCTTTAGCAACGAATTTCAGATTTCCAAGAATATGCTCAGATGTGGCAAGATGAAGAGTAGATTCGCTCGTTGGATTGAACTGATGCTTGGACTGAAGATATTTGAGGATAATTTTGGAAAACCTGATGCAAGGAATCACCCGCTTGTGCACCGATTTCTTGCCCTTGATATTTTGTGATATCATAACTTTATCAGCGATGAATGTGTGAATAGATTGCGTGAACTCTTCCCAGATTCGTTCAGCATAGTCAATGTTGGCCTGATTTACCACTCCCCACAAGATTTGCAGAATTGGATCCCTTGGTCTTTCGAACCCAAATGTTTTACCAGTGAGGCATAGATTAAGAATTGTGATGATTGCCCTCCATGGTTGAAACATGTCATTAGTAATGACTGCTGTAACACCCCCAAAAATGGTTTGCAGCAGAAGAAAAGGTTTTTGGGATGCTACTCAATTGGATCATAACACAAAGTGAAAAATAAAGATTTTTCTTAAAAGATTTCATTTATTGAAGTAAAATAGAGTTTACAAAGGTTGATTTGTTGCGGAAAAATGGCCCATTAATAAAATGTGGTCCCCATACGTAAATCAGAGTCATCTATGACCATGCCATGCCAATGCCCAAGCGCCTCCAGAGTTAGCTATCGCCTTTTTAATACCTGAGATAAACATGCTTAAAAAGATCAACACAAAGGTTGAGTGATATTCATAGGTTTAGTAAATAGTTGAACACAAGTAAGAGATGATAATTGCTTCGAAGACAATTACCATAGAAAACAGAGATTATTATTATGCACTAAGCTCATGATACCAAACTAACTGCATACACCTAATTACTGGTGTAAGTAATAAAATTGCCCCCAAAGATGTAATAGCCAATTACATAGAGATACCAAATATAGTGCGCCCCGGTTATTTCCGATAACCGAGTCGGGGTCGTCAATTCCCATAGTACTATCCACGATATTTGCGTTCACTCGCAAGTGATTAATGGTTCATGATGAAGGGGACTTTTGGCAGGCAACTTAGGCTATAATAATAATAATAATCATGCAAGCATCCATTTTAAGAAAAGTCTTGTGTTCTAGTTTATAGCATGTATCTCCCCCAAAGAGTTTATAAAACAGTTAAAAGAGTAAAAGTGGGGCTATGAACTCACCTTAGCAATACGGTAGGAAATGCACAACAATAGCAAGTACGATATGACAATGGCTTCAACACGAAACCTAGATATAATATGGCAAGTCTTAGATAATATATTCCGTTTACGACCCTAAATGGTAGTGTTTGAAAAATGATTTGCTATGAGACACTCGTATCGTTTTAACTTGTGTGATAATGCTTAAAGTTAAAAAACAAATGCTTTCAAATTCTTTCTCATATGTTTGTGCTACGTAGCTTGTGTGGACGTTATTGACGTACATAAAATGTAGTTGTGAAAATATTTATTAAGTATTGGCTCTTGGAATAATTATGGGAAAATGTATACGAAACTTTCGTATAAATGTTGGGGTTGAATATTGATTCAAGTATTATCGAGGAGCAAATAAATACAAGACGTATTGTATTTATTAAATTTGTTTGATCTTCGAGTGGTGGAAATATATATACAATATATATTTATTTGGGTTGTGAGTAAATAATATATTTGAACAATTATATTATTTAAAGTTTACACGAGTGTGGTCGTCGAATAGAAATATGTGTTAAACGTAATTTTCAAGACAAAAGTGACAACAATATAAGTTTTATCAAACTTGTAAAAATTTTAGGGTGACAAGTGTCAAAGTGTCAAACTTATAGGGGTTAAAGTTGTAAAGATTAAGATAAGTTATAAACTTATAAAAGTCTTCAAGGAAATGTCAAATTGGTTAAAGTTGAGGGGTTGAAAAGGTAAGTTATAAAAGTTTTAAAATAAGTAGCAAACCAATTGAATTGGAGGGGACAAAACTGCCCAAAAAAAGTGAAAGTTTCAAAAATAACAAAATTGGGCAAAACTGCCAATTCCAAGATTTGAACTCTAGACCTTGTGGATAAAAGCATGCGCCCCTCCCAACTGACCCAATGGCTCGTTTGTGTTTTGTTTCGCAGTTTCACGTATTTAATGGGGGGTTCTATGCTGTATTTAATATCAAAATGAGCAAAAGAAATCTGTCATCAACAAGGCTCGAACTTGGGTTGTTTTGGTTACAAATTTACTAAGCGTAAACTGAGTGTTTGCATGCATGTGATTCGCATATCATGCGTTTCATTTCTCCCACTGTTTGTGAAGCCAAACCATTTAAACAAAACAAGTTGACAGTTAAGTTCTAAGTTTTTCGAGAGGAGACCAAAAGAAGAAGAGTTAAGTCCGACATGCGTTGGGTTTAACCCACAACGAGGGGATCGAGTATTATGAGTGAAAAATGAGCTTGAAAGCTTATGAAGTAACAAAAATAAATACGAAAGTGAGTAAGAAGTCGAGATACGAGGTTATTCTATGTTGAGCCAAATTTATTTATGTGTCAAATAATCATTTCCTTTTCGTTGTATACTTTCAAAATGTATGAACAGGTTACATGTTTTGCAAAAATGAAGACTTAAATGAAAATTGAAATACATAGGATGTGAGCTCGAGATTGCTTACATAGTTTGAAGTGTGTTCGAATGACATGAAAGAGCCAAAGACAGAGCACTCGCCCAACTTCCCAATGAGTTACCCGATAAAGTACGAACCCGTTTTCCACCAAAACCTAACTCGTAGCTTTGCTATATTATCCCGTAACCTTTTCTAACCAAGTTAAAACCCAAAGTAACTCTTTAATTCTTGAATAAAACACTTAATACTTTTCCTTTCTTCCTCCTTTAACTCGACAGAAAGGTAAATAAGATGAGGGTGAAGTGAAGTGTGATGAAAATGGAAATATTGGAGTGTGGTTATATAAGAAAAAGAGATGAGAAGGAATGAGTAATTCTTACACATCTAGTACAAGGGTACCATGTGTTTTCTGCTATGTTCGAGCCCACAAGCAAGGTAAGGAAACATGTGGGGTTTTTGTTGTTTGTCATCATACGAAATAGAGAAAGAGTGAGATATTTGTATTTTTGTTGTGGTCCAATTCACACTCAAAACGGAGCAAGAGTGTGTAGTGTGGTTACTGGACGCATTATCATATGTCCAGATCTTGTCTCACGCATGCATTCCCTTGAGTCTCGACAGCTATGAAGAACCAAAGGGGAAGTTTGACTATGCTTTGCTAAGGTAAGAAGAAGTTGTGTGCTCTTTTTGGTCAATACTACAAATGTATATGCAAACATGTGATTCAAGCTAAGGATTTGTGGTGTTTCGGCAGAAAAAGGGGAGCACAAGGAGAGTGCTTTTGACTAATACTTTTGTATGTTTCATTTTTGTGTGTACAAATTAAGTAATGAACAAGACATGTCATAGTCTAGTGTCAAACCAAAGGTGATCATGTGATGACCATGACATTTATGGGCGGCAATATGAAATAAATGGAGGAGGGACTTGGTTTTAAATTTTAGTTGTGTATTTTGTATCCTGCTAGAGCTTGAAGTGTAGTCGTAATGTCCCGGTTTGGCGGTTTTGAGCAAAATGCATGCAATACATTTTTGTGGTCGTTTTTGTTAAAATAATAAAATAATATTATTGACTCAGAAAAATAATTATCGAATTTAAACCATTACTATCCAGTGTCGGTACGCGTGCGGACTCGTAAATCGAGGAAAATCTCTCGTTAACATGTTTCGTTCATCAGTAAATATCAAGAATGATTTATTCTAATAATTCGTTTATCAACGCTACTTGGGATTGCATAATCCATATAAAAGTAAAAATTCGTACGTGAAAATGCTTTAGGATGATTCAAATAACTTTTAATAAATTATTACTTCGTTTTTATAGCGACTAACGACATTGAAATTTTACGGGTTGCTATAACTGCCGAAATCTTGTTGATGATAGACGGATATCCCAAGTCAGTGATGAAATTGATCAATTCGTCGGTGGTTGGTGGAGGAGTGAAAGGGTGAGTTGGATCTTCTGGTGTGATTTGAAGGGCTTCACGGATTGTGTCCTTGGTGAGTTCATACCATGTATCATCAAGTTGACAGCTGTACACTGCTGTGATCTTATCCCATTTGATCATATCCCAAAACTGCTGAATGTAGATTGACGGGATTGTGGAGCGTAACGTAAGAGCACCGAAGAAGTTCGTGTTCTTCAGTATGTCCACTGCAATTTTTTAGATAGGTTTAGGTTGAGTTTTATCCACGTCTATGAAGCAGTTGCTTTTCGCAATTGGCACCCAGTCAGCATAAGGAAGAATCTCATCATCAGTACGTGTGCTAGGTGGGGCAATATTGGCTTGGTTAACCGGTGCAATGATGTTAGCCATAGTATCTGTACCAATCACATCCACAAAGAAAGATATATGCAGGATGTTGGAATCACTCCTAAACAGTATTTCAAGTATTTATATTTCATATGTAATAGGTAGCTTTGTTATGGCCTTTATGTTTGATTAAGGTCAAGCTTATGTAGAAGGCCCATAAGCTTGATCCAAGCCCAATAAGGAATAGGGAAGGAGAGGGAGTGTTGCCCTAGCTCCTTGCCTATAAATACATTGTAATAACCTTCATTTGAAGGTTGGTTGTTCAAGTTATTCTCTTTCACTACACTCTACGCATAACCGGTCATACTATTACGTGTGTGTGTGTGTTTAGCTTGTTCATCCGCCTTCATCTCTTTCTCTATAAGCTTGTGTTGTAAAACTAGTGACCTAACAGTGGTATCAATCGCCAAATAGTTGGGTGTACTCGTTTGTTTTTGAAGTTTTGGTTTTGGGTCTTACGCGTAAAGATAACACAATCTTTGATACGCTTAAAAACTAATTTTTTACACTTTTGAATCCAAGATTCTTGTACTTTCAACGTTATTAGGTGTTAAACTATTAGTTTTTGGCAAAAAGTTTGGAACTTTACGTGTTTTTCCTTGTTTTTAAGCTTGTTTTTGTACGCAAGTGTTATCCTACGCGTAACCGTTTTAAGTGCTTTGGATCATCAAGTTTCACACTTTTGTGTTATCTTGGTGTTATTGAAGCTATTTCAACACACAAAAACTGGTTTAGAAACACATTTGGATAGAATCAAAGTTACGAGTAATCTTACGCGTAACAAAACCCTAAAATTACGCGTAAGAATTTCCTTGGTTTGATCTTCAATTTTCTGGTTTATTCCGTGTTTTCTTACTTGGATAAGTCTGAAAATACGTCGACTTTGGATATCTTTTGCACTGTGAAGTGTAAAAGCACAGTGCAAAAGATCACTTGGGATAAAACCCTAATCTTACGCTTAAGCATAAAGCTTACGCGTAGAAAATCTTACGCTTAAGATTCATCTTACGCGTAGACTTAGTCCTACGCATAAGGTAATCCTACGCCTAACTTTCTACGCATAACTTACTGTTTACGCGTAACTTTAGTCTTTTTTCCTGCTTACGCGTAAGCTAAATCCTACGCGTAACTATTCTTGTTACGCGTAACATTTGGTGTTTTTACGCATAAGTGCTACTTGGTTCTTGTCATTTCTACGCCTAAGGATACTTCATCAACAAAGGTTCACTCGACTACAAAGATCCATTCTTACTACACAAGTTTATCGCATTCTAAAAGATGCGCATTCGAAATACGAATTCGCATTCTAATCCCAAAATAGGGTTCACTAGAAAACGTGACACGAAAATGTGAAGTGTCACGTTTTCTATAGGTTTCAGCTGCATAAAAGTCTGAATAGGTTCATTCTTTTGTGCCTTATTTGGTCTTTTAACTTCTAGTTTGGTTCCTTTAAGAATGCGCATTAAAATCCCAAAACAATGCGCATTCTAATGAGCATTGAAACTAAGATAGGTTTACACAAAGATTTGGTCAAAAACACACAACTTTATCGAAGTTATTGTGGTTCTATTGTGTTTTCACACTTTGAACTACTAGGTTTCGTGAATTTTGCCAATGCGCATCCTATTGTGAACGCATGTTTTTGTTCGAATTTTTGTTCCTTTTTGTGCATTTCAAGGTTTGAAAAACGGTTTTTGATTATCAAATTGTGGATTATTGCAACTTTCATGTTCTTAGAACCTAAGTTTTCACATTTTTTAATCAAAAATTCGCATAGTTTCTAACACAATAGAAATG
>BPTQ01000005.1:131897077-131916923 GCA_019973895.1 Chrysanthemum seticuspe | reverse complement strand
AACACGACCCATTTATTAATCATGTCAAAGACACTCAACCCTAACCCAGACTTGCATAACACGTGTAACCCGTTTGTGACTCGTGTAACCTGTTTAACTAAATAGGTCAACCAGTGAATAAGGTTGGTGGTTTGTTGATTTAACTAGTTTAATTGCAAAAATGATATAATGATCTAAAATATGATAAAAATAACATACAAATAACTATGATTTAAGATCATTTGAGGACAAAAGATTATTTACATATCAAGGGATCAATCTCCACCCTCCATTTTTATTTGATCTAATGGATGAGATTAATCCCAACAATTTAAAAAACCCACTTTCATCATTTTTTTTTCAAATATTAATATCTTTCAAACCGTTAATCGTTAAGCGAAAAAAAATATATCATTGCGACGAGCATTTAATTATCTTTCTATAGATAGGCACTTTGATATACTTTCGACAAAAATATTTTTTTCGTATTTTTCACGTTTTTTTTTTTTTTAAGTTTTTTCGTTTTTTTACGTTACTGAATTTTGCATCAAAAAATCATATATGATAAAACACTAATTTGAATATCACATGTGATATTAGTGTAATATCATATATGATATGTAATATGACATGTGATATTAGTGTAATATCACATATGATATTACATATCATATATGATTTAACACTAATATCACATGTGATATTCAATTTAGTGTTTTATCATATATGATTTTCCTCATGCAAATTTCAGTAACGTAAAAAACGATAAAAAAAAAACGAAAAAACGTGAAAAAAACGAATTTTTTTTCTTTTTTCGAAAGTATATCAAAGTGCCCGTCTATAGAAAGATAATTAAATGCTCGTCGCGATGGTATAAATATTTTCACTTAACGATTAACGGTTTAAGAGATATTTAAATTATAAAAAATAGGTGAAATAATAAAATGCTTTTAATCTCAGCCATTGAATTCTTTTTAGATGGATGGTGGAGATGAGTCCCTTGGTATGTAAGAAAAGTTTGGTATGTAAAATAACTCTACTCAATAACTATACGACAATTTTTAAAGTTATAAGCGTCAATTTCAATGATATTTGAGGTATAATCATAATTAACTTATATTAAATAAATACATCACAAAATACATTTAATCCACATCCAATATAAAAAATCAAGTTATATGTTTTATTTTTTGAGTCTTGTATACTTAAACAGGTTCACGGGTTGACATGTTTAATACCTACTCAATCCAAACACGACCCGTTTATTAAACGGGTTATACGGGTCGACCTGTTTTTGACCCAAACGTGTTTATTCTCAACCCAAACATGTTTAACTTCGTGTCGGGTCCATATCATTTATCGTGTCATGTCGAAAATTTCCACCACTACGATATTAGAAACTTGATCTAGTTTTTAAATGTTTTCGCTAACCTTTTTAACAATATATAATTGGTTAATGTATTAGTTGGACTCTTTCATTCATCATCTATCTCTTTAGTCTATAATTCTTGTTTTTCCCTCAAAAGGTCAACATGAATTAACTGTTTACCTCAAAATATTTTAATTTTTGCATTTTCCCTTTTAAGAGTTATGCAACATATGCAACTTAATCAGGTGTTGACAAGTATCCACTAGGCAAGTAAATGTGTGCAAGTATCCTCTTATGCGCCCGACGGTGTACTTTTTATGCGGCTTGTACTTTTTTTATGCAACTTGTATTTTTTTTAAGCAACTTGTATTTTTTATGCGACTTTGTACTCTTACACACTTATATTTACATTTGGGACAAAAGGTACAAGTTGCATGTCACACCCCCAAATTACCTGTTTTGCAGCGGAATGAAATTCCTGGGGATTGACTGTCAGAGCATCACAGTTACAGATATATTGAACGACCTAACGTGTCGTTTGAAAAGAACATCGTTTGTTATAATAAAACATTCAGAGTTACAAGATAGGTCCCAATTGAAAGTTACTATGTACGGAAATAGATTTGATACAATCCAAACAATGTTTTTAAAGTGCATAAAATTCATGTAAGACGCGTCGTCACCGCGATTCTATGATATGTCCACATGCATGCCATGAAGTATATGCCTTAGTTACCTGAAAATACATTGCTAAAAGTGTCAACACAAAGGTTGAGTGAGTTCATAGAGTTCATGTAAAACATTTTATACGACTACCACAAGTATAGGCCATGTATGACAAATATGTCACATAAAATGTTACAATTGCTATAAGCACATGACACCGAAGCTGACTATTCATGATGTTCGCCCCAACAGAGTGTTTTTCCAAACAACTCAATAATGATAAAGAAATGAAATGCATCCGTTGACCAGTTGGGACTACCAACACGGATGGAGGAGTCACCCTCAATAGATCTATCCACTCACCCTCGCTTCTTCCGAAATTAACGGTTCATGATTTTATGAAATGGGGACATTAAATTGTGTAACACCCCCGAAAATCTTAATGACAGCGGAAGACTAATTCGGGTGTTACTTGAATGGAGATCATAGTCAATAATTATAGAAAACGACTCAAAAGAGACGTTTTATTAAAATAGTTATCATTCATCGAAAACTCATTGTTTGTTACAAAATATTGTAAATAGATCAAGTGTTTTTCCCAAAAGAAAGATCATGAGTTTGAAAGAAATGATAACTTTTATGTTTTACACCACCAGATGAGCCTTGCCATGCCCCGTTCCGCACCTTGGTCATAATCTTCACTGATTACCTGAGATAACATGCTTAAAAAGGTCAACAAAAATGTTGAGTGAAGTCCATAGGTTTAAAATAAGTTGAACACAAGTATAAGATCATGATCATTGTAAACTAACAATATCATAAGAAAAATATCACAGATTATTATGCGCTAAGCTCATGAAACCAAGACTCAACTGCATACACCGAATTACCAGTGTACGTAAATATGCCCCAAAGGAGGTAATAGCCAATTACCTAAAGATATTCGATATGGTGCGCCCCGGTTATTTCTCTATAACCGAAACGGGGTTCGTTAATCCCCATAGTACTATTCACGATATCTACGTTCACTCGCGGTGACTAATGGTTCATGATCAGGGGACTTGTGGCTAACAACTTAGGCAGTACCAATAATCAAGAAGATCAAGCATTTATGAAAAACCCTTGTGTTCTAGTTTAGAGCATGTATCTCCCTCGCGGGGTTTATAAAAATATAGTAAAAGCGAGGCTATGAACTCACCTTGATGATAATGCACACGCAAAAATAGATCAAGCACAATGTAGCGGAGGTTCCAACTCGAAACCTAAAATGATGAGATGGCGAATCTCAGTAATGAGCATTTTGGTTCGCGACCAAAATAATAGAGCATTGAATATTCTTATTCAATAGATCATTGGATTGTCCAATCCAATAGTGTGCGATCGTGATTAACGTTTAAGTTAATTTACATGCTACATTGTCTTAACTAGTGATCGTCACTTACGCATAAGTGAAATGTTTCCCCCGTTGTGATCGTAATAAATTTGTTGATCATTTTAACGTATTTAGATTCCCCGAGTATTTTATCGAAATATGTATCCTTTTTACATACACTTAATTATTTTCTAAAAATATATATATTTACATATACATATATATATTTTTACATATGTATATAAATTAAATTCATCGTTATTGAAAATATTACGCTTATGTGGTCAAAATACTTATTTTTACGAGACTATAATGAAATCATAAGTTTTGCTAAACTTTTCCCGAATTTACACTTTTTACCCTCGAGTTACAAAAAGTACAAGTTTAGTCCCTATACTTTTAGAAAATGACACTTTGTACCCAAAATGTTATAGGCTTAAAGTTTTCAGTTTTGACACTTTTAGTCCCTCGATAAAACTGTTTTTGCAAAACTATTCTCAAAAATCGGATTTTTACATTTTTAGCACTAAGCTTCATATTAGTCCTTGATTAAAGTTGAGGGGTGTATTGTGCCATGTTGTGAAAGTTATAAAAACAAAAGGGAATAAAAATGTCACAAGTGGGATCCGAACTAGTGACCTTTTGCCTAAAACCCACGCATGCTAACCAACTGAGCTAGAGATACTTATGTTTCATTTCTTACACGACATGATATTTAAGATGTAGTTCCTGTATTATTATTTTAGTCTACTTGCTACTGCTTCATATCGTGGCTTGCATGTGTTATTTTCTTGTTTTCCACTTCTTCTTCTTCTCAAGTTAGACATGTTTATTAGTCCTAGTGTGCCATGGTTTTCAACCAACTAGACAAGTTTCTTACTAATACACAAGTTCTATGATAATACCCAAGTTGTTGAGTTTGCATTTTGTACGTGACATTGGTGATCAAAACATATATATTTAACAAGTTTAAGGAATGTCGCGAGTATGACAACGTTTAAAAGAAGCTAACTAACGAGACTTTAAGCTACATTACGAATCGAAATGGGTTGGGAGACTTACAATACCAAGAGCGATGGTGAGGGAAACGGATAGTAGGACTTGAACGGGACCAAGTGAACTCAACCGAACTTAACCCAAGTATTCACAACAATAACCCCATGTAACCTCCTAGTTTGCTAATAACCCAATATTTCTTTTCTTCCCTTTTCTCCTTGCTCGACAGAAACCAAAAGAGAGAAAATAAAATGAAGTGAAGTGTTTTTGTTTGAGTTGTGTGTTTTACTTGGTGTTAGAAGTGTGATATATAAAGGAAAACTAGGTATGGAGTTCTGAATATCTTATTGTTGTTCTTCCTTGGTTTCAAGAAAGTAGAAAGACAAGGGTGTTTGTTTGTGGGCATGCGATGGTTGCAGCCAAGATTTAGAGCATGATTTTGGTATAGTCACATCAATGAGAGCATGCTAGACACATTACCTCTTGGTTAAAAGAGTCAAGAGGGAGTCAAAGTAGTCTTGGTAGGTTCAAGGTATTATAATAATATGTTAGGGTGGCTAAGCTTAAGAGTTTGTCTCCTTTTGATCATGTACACACGCAAGAAGTCCACCTCAAATGTGAAATGTATTTTGTGATTTTTGTTTGGTGTTCCTGTTGTGAGTGATAGCAGCGAAGAGTCACAAAAAAAAGGACTAGATTTCCTTGAGTTGGACACTTATTTCATGTTTAGTTGACTTAGTTACATTCCTTTTCTATTTTTGCTTAACCGAAAAATCACAACACAAAAGGGAACGAATTAATATTATTGGGCTTGGGTTTCTTGTTTCTCACATTTTTGGTCAAGTTTTTGACGTACAGAAAGAATGAAAACCAAGAAAATGAAATCTCATTTGTCACTAACTTTCATTTGAAAGGTATTGGTACTTTGGGCTAGTTAAGAAATCGGCAAGGGCCCAAAAGGTAAAAAGAACATGTATGGTGTTGGGCTAGTGAAACAATTCGACAAGGGCCCAAGGTAAAAGGATGTTTCGTTGGGCTTGGCATGGGTCGACGGCCCAAGGAGCTATCGTGTATGAGTTGGGCTCGGATCAAATGGAGGCCCAAAGAAATCATGGGTGGGTGTTTTAGGCCCGGCCCAAGTTAATTATAATTTATATTCATTTATTAAATATATTTTTATTTTTATAATAATTTATATTAAGTATTAAAAATATCGGGATCGTGGGGAATTTATTTAGATCACAACGGTATCTTTATGAACGCTCAAACTGCGTTGATCATGCATATGCCCAATGATATGCAAATGTGGTGTTTAGAAAATTTCATGACGAAATAGATCGTGTTTAATTCTTGATTAAAACGTTAAGTACATTGAAATTTTCTGGGAGCTTACAAATTGGCAATGAAGTAACTTAAGCAATGTAATGAATTTGATATACTTGGTATCGTAATAAAAATGATGTGCAATGTATTCTCCCCCGTATGTTTGAAATAATGTATAAACTTGAATAAATCGGGGCTATGAAAACTCACCTGTTGCAATGATAATGATGATACAATGGCAAAAGTGGATACACTGAAATGAGGCGCAACCTCTAACCGTGACCTATTATGAATGATATGTTCTACAATAAGTTATGATGTAATGTTATGCATGCAATTCGTATGATATCTATACCACTTGTACATTTGAAAATAATGTTTAACGTCGAAATGTATGTTGATGACATCTCGTCATATTATAAAATACTTTACAAGTATTTACGTTGAAATGATATCCTACGATAGTCATTTAATGATTTATTATAAAATTATAACTTTTCGTCGTAAAATAATGTCATTTGACAATTTCATGAAAGTGACTAAACGGCCTTGAAAAGCTAGTCGTAAAATGGTGCACATCGAGTGTTAGGAAACAAACTCAACGATTTTGGAAAGCTTGTATCAGTATCTCAAAGTTTTAGCTTTTAAGTTTTTTATCATAGAGGTCTCGATCATGGAGAAAAATATAGGTAAAGTATGGTACTTGTATACAAAATATTGTTTAAGGGTGGGTTTCGGCAAAGTTTGAGTGACCGTATTTTATTCGTTACAACTCCGCTTGACGAACGGTTGGACATTTTGGAAAATAGGCTAGGCGAACTTACTTCTACTAGAAGACATCATTTTATAAGAAAAAGTACTCCAAATTAGTTCTCCAAATTTGTTCTCCAAATTAGTTCTCCAAATTTGTCCTCCAAATTAGTTCTCCAAATTTGTTCTCCAAATTAGTTCTCCAAATATTTTAACTACTTTACAACACTTATCCATATACTTTGTTTTTACAAACATTCTTGACCCGTTTGACCCAAAATGGGTCAAAAGTATATAAAAGGGATACGCAGAAAAAGGGGTGTTTGGTTTGTTTAAACGCGTGTAATTTAATCGTTACAAGTCCGTTTTCTACATTTTATATGTCCTTAGCTTCGTGTTAAAGTATACTAATATATTTTTGATAAGTCGACACGTTTAATAACGCTCAAGACTTATTTTTGACTCGTAATAAGTGGAAACAACATGCTGAATTTTCTGAAATAATAGTTTCGTCGTTAAACTTGAAAATAGCATAACTTCTTCGTTATAACTCCGTTTTAACCCATTCAAGCGGCAACGTTTTCGTTTTAAAGTATATTTTCTGAATATCTAGCCCAAAATATTTTTCAAACTGTCGAAAATTCCAGAATTAGCAAAAATGATCAGACCCTTTTTATATTGTTGTCGAAATGAGTTTTTCTCTCGTAAAACTTATTCTAACCACTTCAAACCAACGCCAAAGCTATTCTAAACCTACCATACACCTTTCTAGGGTGTCATGGGTTCCTAGACATCATCAAAAATAATATGTTTCAAGGGATTATTTATAGGATGATTATATTTCATAATAAGTATTAAAAACATTAAAAGTGGTATAAATTCATATGTAACATGCATGTTTTCTTGCAAAAATGATGAAATAACATAAAGATGAATAAGAAAAAGTTATGAAGATCATGAAATGCTTACTTGAATGATTATGTGAAAAGATGATGAAAACCTTATTAATCTATAGGTTTTTATTTCAAAACCTTAACATAGATCACTACATGAACTTGATAATCACTTGATCTTGAAAATATTTTTGATTTCTTGCTTGTTCTTGTTCTTGGCCGAATTTTGGAGAGAAAAAGGAGAGAATACTTTTATTTTTCACCTTTGGTATGTGTTTATCTATGTGTTTTACAAAATAATATCTAGTAAAATGAAGATATACATGATCTAGTAGCAAAAAGCAATTTGATAACATTTAGTGACTGGGGAGGGGGGGGGGTAAGGTGGCCGGCCAAGGATATTTAGGGGGGGGGATGAGGGGTTTTTGATGTATTAAATGTATTATTTACAAAGTATAATGTATAATTTGTAGGTATAAAATTGGTATTTAGTGTAGTGTTAACTAGAAATAGATTTTAACGGAACAAAATAAAATATAATGAAGTCATAAAAATTATAAAAATACATTTCTCACAAGTATTGAGTGAAATAATAATTATCGAGTTGAATTTACGAAAACCGTCGTAAATATTTATACTTAACAATTTATATACAAAATAAATTGAAAACATCGGGTAAACTAATAATATAATTTTTATAGTCTTAAAATGAGTACAAAAATATATTAGGACTATTTTTGGAAGTGTCAGATCAATTGTACAAAATAAATGTTTACGCGATAGCGTTTATTTAATAGAAAAATAAACGTTTAATGAAAAATGCAAACCCATGCATAAATTGATATGAAATGATATTACTAATGATATGTAGACTAATTCTAGTATATGTGAAATGTCCTCAATGATTTTCCATGAATACGCAGCTAAACCCTCAAGGTTACGCGTATTTGATACTCGTAAACCTAGTTTACGAAAAATAATGAATAGTGACTCATGAATAGTGATTTTCTCCGGGAATGAATAGTGTTTCGTGAATAGTAAAATTTTGAAATACCCTTTCAAAGTATCAAATCGACTTCGAAAATGATGAATAGTAAAATGATAAATAGTAACCAGTGAATAGTAAACTCCCGAGATGAATAGTGAATTTTTCAAAGTTTGTAAAATGTTCTAAAATTACGAGTTGTCACATTCGCCCATCCAAAAAGGAATTCAGTCCCTGAATTCAGTCCATGTTAGGTTCTACGGTGTTATCGGTGAAAGGTGAGGATATTTGAGTCACATCGGGTCGTCCAATGTTTTTCTGAATCGTACCACGCCTTTCCAAGACGGGACTTTCAACATAACTCTGTTGCCAACTTGAAATTCTAATGGTTTGCGACTTATGGAACATATCTCTAATATTTTGTGTCGTATATCATCGTAGCTTTTCTATCTATATGTTGTTACTTGTAACTGATTTTTGATTTGTATGATTATTTTGTTGTTTCATGAATAAGTTATGGACTAGTGAGTTGGACTTTCCTGGTTTTGACCAGTGAATAAGTGATTGACACCTCAACCATAGAGTGCCTCAATTGGTATAGTCAATATGTTCATGTGTTGACTATTGTTGTAAGGGAACTTGTCGATGTAGAATGATTTGCCTAATCATTTCTAGAAAGTCACACATACTTGAGCATATCATCTAATGTGGGAAGTGTTCTCTCGCTCTAACCATTGAGCTGATGATAATAGGCGGTAATCATGTCCTAGTAGGTTCCATGGAAATCTTGAAATGACTGTCAGCAGTGTAAGGTGAATCGAATAGCTTATAATAGGTACAACTGGAATTGATACCACGTGTCTCGTGCCAAATATCAAAATATTAAGTCTGTCGAAAAGGACCTTATTGAAAAGAATAGATTATGAGTAACAGTTGTGATTCCTCGCGTTTCTCGTCCTAGCGAATGTCATGACTTGAGTCTTCTTTGACTAAGGTCTCTTATCAAAATATTTCCACGCTATATGTTGTAAAGTCACAAAACCTTAAATATTTAAGTGATGTGGTGTGGTGGTTGATTTTCAAGACTTGTTTCAATATTGAGTGCTTCTAAAATAATTCATCACTTAGATTTTTATCATGCTAGCATAGACATAGATATCAGCTTATACTATGTCAAAGAATGTTTGTTCTAATTTCACTTGTAGATGGAGTGTCATTGATTGTCCGATATGTTCAAACCTGTTGCATCTCTTGATATAGAAGTGAGGTTACTTGGATTTTCTAGAGAACACAATGCCTTAGGGGAAGTTTATATCGATAACCTTAACTTAACCAAATTTTCCTTTAAAGGAAACTCATTGTAGGGAAGTTCATATATTGTTGAGGCCATGTTTAATGAAATGTTTTGCAGTCTCAGTTAGAAGACTTGGTTTATCTCTATAGTGTTGCTTAGTGTGTATTCACTTCGCACTAAATCTTGTAACTCGGTCTTGCTAGTACTTTTGAAATGATAGAATTTGGCTTCTAATCCAAAGATAGTGGTTCAGATTGTCCCGTGATGGCTTAAGATTTTTGTTGAGTTTTGAATCATCTTACTACATACTTCTAGTCCTTGTTGGTAGTTCTGAAATCCTTTCATTGTTTTCTTGTATCGAGGAATCCTCCTCATAGATGGTATAGGAAGCCTTTCCTAAAAAGGTCACTCGTCAAATTCTAACTTATCGGTTGAGTGAGGGATATATGGTGTAGGTATCTATAGAGTGTTAACAAAAGAAATGTTCATGAATAATTTCTCTGATTACAAAGCTTTGCTTTTAAGTGAAGATTGTTTTAAGAAGTTTGAAAAGATGCTTGTTTCTTTCATGGCATAATTTTTCCGGAATTATACATAGGTGATCAGGCTATGTACAATCGAGGACAAATGATGCGATGATTGGTTTTTGTTGAAATGGTATTATGTTTCTCCGAAGTTTTAGATGGTATTCAACGTTTTGTTTTGTAATATAATGGCCTAACAATTTTTCACAATAACATGAAAATCGTTTCGCATGATGGTAGTAAATAGTTGATAAAATGACTGAAAGTCAATTGATAGGGTGGTAACAAAATAACTTGTTTTAAAACTTTATAAAACAATGTTTCTAAGATGGTGTAAAATGGCTTGAAATAAAATTAAGTAAAATAATTTTATAAAGTAATAGCAAAATAACATGAAATAAGATTTGTTGGATGGTTGTGATTATCGTTGAGTTAATAAGGAATAAAGATTACATTAGATTGAAAGGTACCTATTATATGTTCCTGTTGATGGTCTAATCATGTCTCAAGTGTAGGAGCAGTAGGCGGTCTAGCAGCAATAGCCCTAGAACTCTTACAATCCTCAAACCTATGAGATGGTGTAGTGTCTATAGTCTTAGTGATAGATGGTAGTGGTGTGTCAAATCACGCACGCTTCCCAAGCGGCAAATCAAATGTATGACTAATATGACGACTAGGACTAAGCTTGTAAGTCCTACCAAATGGTATAATCTGTCCCAACCGAATAATAAAAACTGTCCTGATCCTACGGTGAATCAATAGTGATCGTGATGGTGTAGATGCAACTTTGCCCTCCTCAAAGGGTTCAGTCTCATCATCTGATGTTATCGGTGTTAAGTCAACTGATGTAAAAATTGTGATAGGGAATGACAGGGCATTCTCCACGTTGGTGTCTGATGTGAGTATGATGGGATGGGTATTTAAAGGCATCAATGTGACAATCGATTTGAAATGAAAGTGTATAACTCTCAAAATGTGCGTATGAAACCGCATGTATAGTGACTATGCACTTATGATGAAATGATGGGATGCTATGATGATGTAGTTATAGTCTAGGGTCAATGATGCAACCTAGTTCTCTATAACCGAAGCTCTGATGCCAATCTGTCACACCCCCAAATTACTTGTTTTGCAGCGGAATGGAATTCCTGGGGATTGACTGTCATAGCATCACAGTTACAGATATATTGAACGACCTAACGTGTCGTTTGAAAAGAACATCGTTTGTTATAATAAAACATTCAGAGTTACAAGATAGGTCCCAATTGAAAGTTACTATGTACGGAAATAGATTTGATACAATCCAAACAATGTTTTTAAAGTGCATAAAATCCATGTAAGACGCGTCGTCACCGCGACTCTATGATATGTTCACATGCATGCCATGAAGTATATGCCTTAGTTACCTGAAAATACATTGCTAAAAGTATCAACACAAAGGTTGAGTGAGTTCATAGAGTTCATGTAAAACGTTTTATACGACTTCCACAAGTATAGGCCATGTATGACAAATATGTCACATAAAATGTTACAATTGCTATAAGCACATGACACCGAAGTTGACTATTCATGATGTTCGCCCCAACAGAGTGTTTTGCCAAACAACTCAATAATGATAAAGAAATGAAATGCATCCGTTGACCAGTTGGGACTACCAACACGGATGGAGGAGTCACCCTCAATAGATCTATCCACTCACCCTCGCTTCTTCTGAAATTAACGGTTCATGATTTTATGAAATGGGGACATTAAATTGGCAATGAAGTAACTTAAGCAATGTAATGAATTTGATATACTTGGTATCGTAATAAAAATGATGTGCAATATATTCTCCCTCGTAGGTTTGAAATAATGTATAAACTTGAATAAAGCGGGGCTATGAAAACTCACCTGTTGCAATGATAATGATGATACAATGGCAAAAGTGGATACACTGAAATGAGGCGCAACCTCTAACCGTGACCTATTATGAATGATATGTTCTACAATAAGTTATGATGTAATGTTATGCATGCAATTCGTATGCTATCTATACCACTTGTACATTTGAAAATAAAGTTTAACGTCGAAATGTATGTTGATGACATCTCGTCATATTATAAAATACTTTACAAGTATTTACGTTGAAATGATATCCTACGATAGTCATTTAATGATTTATTATGAAATTATAACTTTTCGTCGTAAAATAATGTCATTTGACAATTTCATGAAAGTGACTAAACGGCCTTGAAAAGCTAGTCGTAAAATGGTGCACATCGAGTGTTAGGAAACAAACTCAACGGTTTTGGAAAGCTTGTATCATTATCTCAAAGTTTTAGCTTTTAATTTTTTTATCATAGAGGTCTCGATCATGGAGAAAAATGTAGGTAAAGTATGGTACTTGTATACAAAATATTGTTTAAGGGTGGGTTTCGGCAAAGTTTGAGTGACCGTATTTTATTCGTTACAACTCCGCTTGACGAACGGTTGGACATTTTGGAAAATAGGCTAGGCGAACTTACTTCTACTAGAAGACATCATTTTATAAGAAAAAGTACTCCAAATTAGTTCTCCAAATTTGTTCTCCAAATTAGTTCTCCAAATTTGTCCTCCAAATTAGTTCTCCAAATTTGTTCTCCAAATTAGTTCTCCAAATATTTTAACTACTTTACAACACTTATCCATATACTTTGTTTTTACAAACATTCTTGACCCGTTTGACCCAAAATGGGTCAAAAGTATATAAAAGGGATACGCAGAAAAAGGGGTGTTTGGTTTGTTTAAACGCGTGTAATTTAATCGTTACAAGTCCGTTTTCTACATTTTATATGTCCTTAGCTTCGTGTTAAAGTATACTAATATATTTTTGATAAGTCGACACGTTTAATAACGCTCAAGACTTATTTTTGACTCGTAATAAGTGGAAACAACATGCTGAATTTTCTGAAATAATAGTTTCGTCGTTAAACTTGAAAATAGCATAACTTCTTCGTTATAACTCCGTTTTAACCCATTCAAGCGGCAACGTTTTCGTTTTAAAGTATATTTTCTGAATATCTAGCCCAAAATATTTTTCAAACTGTCGAAAATTCCAGAATTAGCAAAAATGATCAGACCCTTTTTATATTGTTGTCGAAATGAGTTTTTCTCGCGTAAAACTTATTCTAACCACTTCAAACCAACGCCAAAGCTATTCTAAACCTACCATACACCTTTCTAGGGTGTCATGGGTTCCTAGACATCATCAAAAATAATATGTTTCAAGGGATTATTTATAGGATGATTATATTTCATAATAAGTATTAAAAACATTAAAAGTGGTATAAATTCATATGTAACATGCATGTTTTCTTGCAAAAATGATGAAATAACATAAAGATAAATAAGAAAAAGTTATGAAGATCATGAAATGCTTACTTGAATGATTATGTGAAAAGATGATGAAAACCTTATTAATCTATAGGTTTTTATTTCAAAACCTTAACATAGATCACTACATGAACTTGATAATCACTTGATCTTGAAAATATTTTTGATTTCTTGCTTGTTCTTGTTCTTGGCCGAATTTTGGAGAGAAAAAGGAGAGAATACTTTTATTTTTCACCTTTGGTATGTGTTTATCTATGTGTTTTACAAAATAATATCTAGTAAAATGAAGATATACATGATCTAGTAGCAAAAAGCAATTTGATAACATTTAGTGACTGGGGGGGGGGGGGGGTAAGGTGGCCGGCCAAGGATATTTAGGGGGGGGGGATGAGGGGTTTTTGATGTATTAAATGTATTATTTACAAAGTATAATGTATAATTTGTAGGTATAAAATTGGTATTTAGTGTAGTGTTAACTAGAAATAGATTTTAACGGAACAAAATAAAATATAATGAAGTCATAAAAATTATAAAAATACATTTCTCACAAGTATTGAGTGAAATAATAATTATCGAGTTGAATTTACGAAAACCGTCGTAAATATTTATACTTAACAATTTATATACAAAATAAATTGAAAACATCGGGTAAACTAATAATATAATTTTTATAGTCTTAAAATGAGTACAAAAATATATTAGGACTATTTTTGGAAGTGTCAGATCAATTGTACAAAATAAATGTTTACGCGATAGCGTTTATTTAATAGAAAAATAAACGTTTAATGAAAAATGCAAACCCATGCATAAATTGATATGAAATGATATTACTAATGATATGTAGACTAATTCTAGTATATGTGAAATGTCCTCAATGATTTTCCATGAATACGCAGCTAAACCCTCAAGGTTACGCGTATTTGATACTCGTAAACCTAGTTTACGAAAAATAATGAATAGTGACTCATGAATAGTGATTTTCTCCGGGAATGAATAGTGTTTCGTGAATAGTAAAATTTTGAAATACCCTTTCAAAGTATCAAATCGACTTCGAAAATGATGAATAGTAAAATGATGAATAGTAACCAGTGAATAGTAAATTCCCGAGATGAATAGTGAATTTTTCAAAGTTTGTAAAATGTCCTAAAATTACGAGTTGTCACATTCGCCCATCCAAAAAGGAATTCAGTCCCTGAATTCAGTCCATGTTAGGTTCTACGGTGTTATCGGTGAAAGGTGAGGATATTTGAGTCACATCGGGTCGTCCAATGTTTTTCTGAATCGTACCACGCCTTTCCAAGACGGGACTTTCAACATAACTCTGTTGCCAACTTGAAATTCTAATGGTTTGCGACTTATGGAACATATCTCTAATATTTTGTGTCGTATATCATCGTAGCTTTTCTATCTATATGTTGTTACTTGTAACTGATTTTTGATTTGTATGATTATTTTGTTGTTTCATGAATAAGTTATGGACTAGTGAGTTGGACTTTCCTGGTTTTGACCAGTGAATAAGTGATTGACACCTCAACCATAGAGTGCCTCAATTGGTATAGTCAATATGTTCATGTGTTGACTATTGTTGTAAGGGAACTTGTCGATGTAGAATGATTTGCCTAATCATTTCTAGAAAGTCACACATGCTTGAGCATATCATCTAATGTGGGAAGTGTTCTCTCGCTCTAACCATTGAGCTGATGATAATAGGCGGTAATCATGTCCTAGTAGGTTCCATGGAAATCTTGAAATGACTGTCAGCAGTGTAAGGTGAATCGAATAGCTTATAATAGGTACAACTGGAATTGATACCACGTGTCTCGTGCCAAATATCAAAATATTAAGTCTGTCGAAAAGGACCTTATTGAAAAGAATAGATTATGAGTAACAGTTGTGATTCCTCGCGTTTCTCGTCCTAGCGAATGTCATGACTTGAGTCTTCTTTGACTAAGGTCTCTTATCAAAATATTTCCACGCTATATGTTGTAAAGTCACAAAACCTTAAATATTTAAGTGATGTGGTGTGGTGGTTGATTTTCAAGACTTGTTTCAATATTGAGTGCTTCTAAAATAATTCATCACTTAGATTTTTATCATGCTAGCATAGACATAGATATCAGCTTATACTATGTCAAAGAATGTTTGTTCTAATTTCACTTGTAGATGGAGTGTCATTGATTGTCCGATATGTTCAAACCTGTTGCATCTCTTGATATAGAAGTGAGGTTACTTGGATTTTCTAGAGAACACAATGCCTTAGGGGAAGTTTATATCGATAACCTTAACTTAACCAAATTTTCCTTTAAAGGAAACTCATTGTAGGGAAGTTCATATATTGTTGAGGCCATGTTTAATGAAATGTTTTGCAGTCTCAGTTAGAAGACTTGGTTTATCCCTATAGTGTTGCTTAGTGTGTATTCACTTCGCACTAAATCTTGTAACTCGGTCTTGCTAGTACTTTTGAAATGATAGAATTTGGCTTCTAATCCAAAGATAGTGGTTCAGATTGTCCCGTGATGGCTTAAGATTTTTGTTGAGTTTTGAATCATCTTACTACATACTTCTAGTCCTTGTTGGTAGTTCTGAAATCCTTTCATTGTTTTCTTGTATCGAGGAATCCTCCTCATAGATGGTATAGGAAGCCTTTCCTAAAAAGGTCACTCGTCAAATTCTAACTTATCGGTTGAGTGAGGGATATATGGTGTAGGTATCTATAGAGTGTTAACAAAAGAAATGTTCATGAATAATTTCTCTGATTACAAAGCTTTGCTTTTAAGTGAAGATTGTTTTAAGAAGTTTGAAAAGATGCTTGTTTCTTTCATGGCATAATTTTTCCGGAATTATACATAGGTGATCAGGCTATGTACAATCGAGGACAAATGATGCGATGATTGGTTTTTGTTGAAATGGTATTATGTTTCTCCGAAGTTTTAGATGGTATTCAACGTTTTGTTTTGTAATATAATGGCCTAACAATTTTTCACAATAACATGAAAATCGTTTCGCATGATGGTAGTAAATAGTTGATAAAATGACTGAAAGTCAATTGATAGGGTGGTAACAAAATAACTTGTTTTAAAACTTTATAAAACAATGTTTCTAAGATGGTGTAAAATGGCTTGAAATAAAATTAAGTAAAATAATTTTATAAAGTAATAGCAAAATAACATGAAATAAGATTTGTTGGATGGTTGTGATTATCGTGGAGTTAATAAGGAATAAAGATTACATTAGATTGAAAGGTACCTATTATATGTTCCTGTTGATGGTCTAATCATGTCTCAAGTGTAGGAGCAGTAGGCGGTCTAGCAGCAATAGCCCTAGAACTCTTACAATCCTCAAACCTATGAGATGGTGTAGTGTCTATAGTCTTAGTGATAGATGGTAGTGGTGTGTCAAATCACGCACGCTTCCCAAGCGGCAAATCAAATGTATGACTAATATGACGACTAGGACTGAGCTTGTAAGTCCTACCAAATGGTATAATCTGTCCCAACCGAATAATAAAAACTGTCCTGATCCTACGGTGAATCAATAGTGATCGTGATGGTGTAGATGCAACTTTGCCCTCCTCAAAGGGTTCAGTCTCATCATCTGATGTTATCGGTGTTAAGTCAACTGATGTAAAAATTGTGATAGGGAATGACAGGGCATTCTCCACGTTGGTGTCTGATGTGAGTATGATGGGATGGGTATTTAAAGGCATCAATGTGACAATCGATTTGAAATGAAAGTGTATAACTCTCAAAATGTGCGTATGAAACCGCATGTATAGTGACTATGCACTTATGATGAAATGATGGGATGCTATGATGATGTAGTTATAGTCTAGGGTCAATGATGCAACCTAGTTCTCTATAACCGAAGCTCTGATGCCAATCTGTCACACCCCCAAATTACTTGTTTTGCAGCGGAATGGAATTCCTGGGGATTGACTGTCATAGCATCACAGTTACAGATATATTGAACGACCTAACGTGTCGTTTGAAAAGAACATCGTTTGTTATAATAAAACATTCAGAGTTACAAGATAGGTCCCAATTGAAAGTTACTATGTACGGAAATAGATTTGATACAATCCAAACAATGTTTTTAAAGTGCATAAAATCCATGTAAGACGCGTCGTCACCGCGACTCTATGATATGTTCACATGCATGCCATGAAGTATATGCCTTAGTTACCTGAAAATACATTGCTAAAAGTATCAACACAAAGGTTAAGTGAGTTCATAGAGTTCATGTAAAACGTTTTATACGACTTCCACAAGTATAGGCCATGTATGACAAATATGTCACATAAAATGTTATAATTGCTATAAGCACATGACACCGAAGCTGACTATTCATGATGTTCGCCCCAACAGAGTGTTTTGCCAAACAACTCAATAATGATAAAGAAATGAAATGCATCCGTTGACCAGTTGGGACTACCAACACGGATGGAGGAGTCACCCTCAATAGATCTATCCACTCACCCTCGCTTCTTCTGAAATTAACGGTTCATGATTTTATGAAATGGGGACATTAAATTGGCAATGAAGTAACTTAAGCAATGTAATGAATTTGATATACTTGGTATCGTAATAAAAATGATGTGCAATATATTCTCCCTCGTAGGTTTGAAATAATGTATAAACTTGAATAAAGCGGGGCTATGAAAACTCACCTGTTGCAATGATAATGATGATACAATGGCAAAAGTGGATACACTGAAATGAGGCGCAACCTCTAACCGTGACCTATTATGAATGATATGTTCTACAATAAGTTATGATGTAATGTTATGCATGCAATTCGTATGCAATCTATACCACTTGTACATTTGAAAATAAAGTTTAACGTCGAAATGTATGTTGATGACATCTCGTCATATTATAAAATACTTTACAAGTATTTACGTTGAAATGATATCCTACGATAGTCATTTAATGATTTATTATGAAATTATAACTTTTCGTCGTAAAATAATGTCATTTGACAATTTCATGAAAGTGACTAAACGGCCTTGAAAAGCTAGTCGTAAAATGGTGCACATCGAGTGTTAGGAAACAAACTCAACGGTTTTGGAAAGCTTGTATCATTATCTCAAAGTTTTAGCTTTTAATTTTTTTATCATAGAGGTCTCGATCATGGAGAAAAATATAGGTAAAGTATGGTACTTGTATACAAAATATTGTTTAAGGGTGGGTTTCGGCAAAGTTTGAGTGACCGTATTTTATTCGTTACAACTCCGCTTGACGAACGGTTGGACATTTTGGAAAATAGGCTAGGCGAACTTACTTCTACTAGAAGACATCATTTTATAAGAAAAAGTACTCCAAATTAGTTCTCCAAATTAGTTCTCCAAATTTGTTCTCCAAATTAGTTCTCCAAATTTGTCCTCCAAATTAGTTCTCCAAATTAGTTCTCCAAATATTTTAACTACTTTACAACACTTATCCATATACTTTGTTTTTACAAACATTCTTGACCCGTTTGACCCAAAATGGGTCAAAAGTATATAAAAGGGATACGCAGAAAAAGGGGTGTTTGGTTTGTTTAAACGCGTGTAATTTAATCGTTACAAGTCCGTTTTCTACATTTTATATGTCCTTAGCTTCGTGTTAAAGTATACTAATATATTTTTGATAAGTCGACACGTTTAATAACGCTCAAGACTTATTTTTGACTCGTAATAAGTGGAAACAACATGCTGAATTTTCTGAAATAATAGTTTCGTCGTTAAACTTGAAAATAGCATAACTTCTTCGTTATAACTCCGTTTTAACCCATTCAAGCGGCAACGTTTTCGTTTTAAAGTATATTTTCTGAATATCTAGCCCAAAATATTTTTCAAAACTGTCGAAAATTCCAAAATTAGCAAAAATGATCAGACCCTTTTTATATTGTTGTCGAAATGAGTTTTTCTCGCGTAAAACTTATTCTAACCACTTCAAACCAACGCCAAAGCTATTCTAAACCTACCATACACCTTTCTAGGGTGTCATGGGTTCCTAGACATCATCAAAAATAATATGTTTCAAGGGATTATTTATAGGATGATTATATTTCATAATAAGTATTAAAAACATTAAAAGTGGTATAAATTCATATGTAACATGCATGTTTTCTTGCAAAAATGATGAAATAACATAAAGATAAATAAGAAAAAGTTATGAAGATCATGAAATGCTTACTTGAATGATTATGTGAAAAGATGATGAAAACCTTATTAATCTATAGGTTTTTATTTCAAAACCTTAACATAGATCACTACATGAACTTGATAATCACTTGATCTTGAAAATATTTTTGATTTCTTGCTTGTTCTTGTTCTTGGCCGAATTTTGGAGAGAAAAAGGAGA